>JAAGNO010026531.1:77343-110085 GCA_033439905.1 Ceryle rudis
TCCCTGGAGGGGTTTCCAAGCCCCCCGTGGAGCTGTGGTGCTGAGGGACATGGGTCAGTGGTGCCCTGGCAGTGCTGAGGGAATGGTTGGACTTGATGACCTTCAAGATCTCTTCCAACCAAAACAATTCTATGGCTCTATAAAAAAGATTCAGACAATTTGGTATTTGTCTCTATAGAGAAAGACAGTTTTGACCACATCATCTCTTTCCAGCGGGAAAACCTTTCTTGTTCTCTAAGCCACATTCCTAAGCGCAACATACTCAGGAAAAGCAGCAAGACTCAGCTCATCCCCACTCACCAGTCACACAAAGGTTGTCTAGCTAAAATCAGGTGAAATAATGACATAAAGAAAGAAAAAAGTTTCAAATAAACTCTCCTATTTTTTTTTTTGCTCCTCCCAGCTCAACTGCAAGCTCTTCAAAGTTTCTCCTCTCATTCAGTTGAGTCATTAGTCTTCAGATAAGTGATGCTTGAGCCTTTGATTAAAATTACTGGGGAGCGTCTCTGCATGATTAAAGAGAGATAACACAATAAAAGGGAGCGGACTTTACACCATTATTATGGCAAATAAGTGCAATTCCCAACCTGAGAGCTGCATCAACTTGTCTAATGTAATAAATGCTTCCCCTGTTGGAAATGTGTCAAATTAGACTTCAAGATGTCAGCCTTCAGTTTTCAAAGGCCTCAAAGCTTTGCGGGGCGCTGCGTGACTGCAAGGCTAATACGAAGAGAAGCAGGAAGGTGACACTGCCCCATCGAGCAGGGCACGGAGGGAGCAACATGTGCTTGTTATCAGCTGCTGAACACCAGAGCAGCAGTTGCCACCTCCAAAAGATAGGAGAGGATGCGGAAAGACACACCGATGCATGATGCTACAAGAAGGAATCTGGGGGACATCAAGGGGTGAAATTGTGATCCATAAAAAGTGGTTACAATGGGCTTGTACATGTCAAGGTCTGTCCAAGTCAGAGACACCAATTGCAGGCTCCTTGCAGTGAGCATCTCTGGGGACATGGTCAGCGCTGGTGAGGGGTCACTCAGCACTGGTGAGGCCACCCCTCAAATCCTGGTGTCAGTTTTGGGCCCCTCACTCCCAGAAGGACATTGAGGGGCTGGAGTGTGGCCAGAGAAGGGCAATGGAGCTGGGGAAGGGGCTGGAGCACAAGGGTGGTGAGGAGCAGCTGAGGGACCTGGGCTTGTTGAGCCTGGAGAGAAGGAGGCTCAGGGGAGACCTTCTGGCTCTTGACAACTACTGAAATTCAGGAAGTTGTAACCAGGTGGGGTCAGTCTTTTCTCCAAAGGAACATGGGACAGGACAAGCATCTGTTTGGCCTCAAGTTGCCCCAGGGGAGGTTTAGGTTGGAGCTGAGGAACAATTTCTTCATCTTGAGGATTGTCCAGGTCTGTCCCAGGCTGCCCAGGGCAGTGATGGAGTCCCTCTGGTCCCTGGAGGGGTTTCCAAGCTGTGGTGCTGAGGGCCATGGGTTAGTGGTGCCCTGGCAGTGCTGGGGCAATGGTTGGACTTGATGATCTTGAAGATGGCTTCCAACTGGTATGATTCTATGCTCTTTGTCTAGGGAAAAAGCATAATTTCCCATCTTACTCAAAGAAGAGTTGTTCTGGGTGGGGAGAAGTCATTTTTAGTCCAGTGAGAACATCTAGTGAGGTATTTATTTCAGAAGAACTACACGGTCTGACTCCCTGATGTAGACAAGTGATGAGTCTCTGCCCTTCCTCCTGGAAATTAGGATCATTCATTTCCTCCTCAGGCATAATGCGGGCCTACATTCTTTAAGGACTGAAGACACTACACTACTGGTAGCTTATAAAAGTGTAGACAGATAGCTCACAGAAGCATCCTATCTGTGGCTTAAAATATGCTAGTTTATCATGCAAATGATATGTCAACAGAATAGCCATACTTGGCAATACTTCCCGGAGTCAATTAAGCAGTTAAATATACCACATGTAATATTAAGGGGGTTGTGTGTTACTTATAACAAGCAGATGAAACCAAGTTGTCAGGAAGCCAAGTTTCCTCAGAAATCTGAAGTTCAACTCAGAGGAACCAAGGTGCATCCATCTTGTCACCCGAGTGCTGCAGAGAGGGTGGTGTTGGGGGAAAGCAGCATCATGTTTCTGCCAAGACACCTCGAGGTGACGTGATCCCAGCTGGGGCCCCATCGAGGTTTTCTCCGTCGGCCGAGTGGTCCGGTCTCAGCTCCCCAGTTGGCATTTCAAGAGCCGGTGCCCGCCAAGGGCTTTGCATTGTGCATTTTTTCCACAGCTTGAGCTCTGTGCATCTGGGAACTATTTGCAAGGGTAAAAATAATGCATGAGCCAATCTTCTCAAGGCTTTGCTCTTCCTGGAGGGTGGAAATACCAGGCAGAGGAAGAGAAAGAAAGAAAGAAAAAAAAAAAGTTTTTTGGATTATTTCAGCTCCACAAATTGTTCCCTGAGGCAAGTAAATGTTGTAAAAAACATACACTAATATTCAGATTCAAGTTTAACCAAATACCAGGACATTTGGATTTATTCAAGTGTCAGCAGCCCCCGAGCCTTCTGAGTTATTTCAGGTCCCCTTGCATCAGCAATTGTTTTCTGTTTCAGAGGAGCTCAAAGTCCAACCCGGGGGCTCACAGGGCCTAAAAGAGTCAAATAAAAGCATTCCCTGCCTGCCCCGTGAACCAGCTCATTACACTCCAGCCCTCACCCTGTTCCACAGAGTGAAAATGGCTCCAGTGATTTATGGAGAATCAAAGCTAAAATCCTATTTGTTTATAGATGTGCCACTCAGCTTTAGGCTGTTTTAAAGGGATGAAGTGGAGTCAGACATGGAGACAAGGGCTCCTCTGTCCCACCTTCCCTGGGATGCTGGTCCCAGCCAGACCCCAGCCAAGGCATCTTCTTCTCCGGCACCTCCATCCAGCCTCTCCCAGGTCTCATAACCCATTCAGAACCCAGCATCTTCAGTGGGCACCTTATTTTGAAGGGTGCTTCAAACTTCAAGACTAATGAAAGTCTTTAGGCTAATATTTTTCACACATCCGAAATAAATCACCCCTCCCCCCGCACACGTGTGCACATTCCTTATGATCTCCTTTCCCTCAGAGCCCTGTGGCCTGAAGAGATGATAAAATTTCAGTTCAGTAGTTGTTTCTTAGACATTTCCTACAGTTCATGACCCTGTTTAAATCCCCTGTGAGAAGCTCAGTAGGATGCATCGCAGAACCCAGAAAAGGGATGGGTTTGAGTTAATTGCTTCCAAAACATTCAGTGATGAGAAATCCAGCAATATGACCAAATAATTTCCTTCACTGTTAAAAACCCACCACTCTGCCCCTGGGCTGTGCTGCCGTGGCAAAGCCACCCAGACACTGATGTGCATGCAGCTTTTCCCTGCTGCATTGGGAAGTTCTCCAACACACACAGGTGTCATGGTGCCACCAGCCAGCTATTCCCTTCTCTTTGCTAAATTAAGCAGATCACATGTCTTGATCTGTGCTCTGAAAAGGTGTGATTTCCTATTTGTTAGACTTCTTCTGGCTCTTCTTTGAATCTCCTCCAGTACTTCCACACCTTTTTTGGAACTGTGGACGCTGTACCAGGTACATGGGTAACACAACATTCCTATGCAACACTGGCCAGAAGGTCACAAGCTGCTCATCAGTGACCTACTGTCTCCCCAGTGCTTTCCTGAGTCATTAGTTACCCTATCCTGTGATTACTCTCTGAATTCCCTGGCTCCACAGCTGGGCTTCCTTCCCCAGCTTTACCCACTTAGAAGTTACACACTTAAGTAAGCTGCTCATCTAAGTTCTCTCCACTGTCAGTAAACAGGCATTGCCTAGAGGCAATTCATCCCACTCCAAGGGACAGCTAAGGTACAAAGAATAGCTCATGCTCTGGAGGTGCCTCCACCCTTCCTAGGGCTGGAAATGGACCCCACATGCCCAACACTTAGATGGCCTCAGTTAAGTGAGATGAATGGTCTGACATTTGATCATACCAAAACACCGTGTTTACTTGACCCAGGGCTGCCAAGCAAACCCAAGGCTTTATATCATTAACTGGGGCTCTGCAAGGGCCACTTTTCTTCCCCAGTCTTTGTGTCATTTCCAACACTGATCAATGAGAATGTAACAGATTCTTCTCTTTCTACCCCTGGCTCAGTGCTGGGGACATTAAATGGGGTAGGGTCAGGACCAGGCATTTAGAGTGTCCATGAGAAACAAAACTGTTTGCTGTGGAATTTCCTTTAAGGACTCCATTTAGAAACCGGTTACAAACCCGGTATTTCATGTGCACCATGTTGATTTGGGATGGCTCCACTTTATCCATTAGGACGTTTTGTGACACAGATCCAAAGGCTTTTGAGAAGTTTTACCAACTTAAGAAAAAGTGTAGAGGGTGACAGCTGGCCTCCCGTAGACTGATGGGCTTTTGAGGGCAGAAGGACTATCACGACCAGGGGTCTGAATTCCTGAGCAGCACAGGCTATAAGTTTTAATCCATTAGGGTCCTCTGAAAAGCCCAGCTATAAATCTTTCAGGTCCAACCCTTCACAGCTCCCCTGGAAGCACCACAGTTGCGCAGAAAGCTCAACACGATGCTGGTGGTGTCAAGGAGAGAAGGATCTGGCTCCAGCCACACTCAGGTCTCTCCTACCTGTGCTGACCTAGCAGCAGACTCCCAAAAGGATTCATATTTTCCATGCCACTAATTTTAGGTCTTTGCTTTCCAACACCCACAGACTCAGAGGCACAGCCTGTTGCCTCACTGCAGCTTAAATGCTTTCTAATGGCCTCAACCCAGAGATTTACACTGAGCCAACTCACTTTGAAACCCTTCCATAAAAACGCCTTCTGCAAACAGATTTGTTTCATTATCATTGGGCCTGAAAATGCCTGAAGTAACAAACAGCTTCAAACTCCTTCAAATTTATTGTGGCACCAGGTCTGCACTTCATTTAAATCCTACATACCTGGGTGTGCCTCTTTGGGCGGGGGGGGGGTGTGGGGAGAGAGACACACGACAGACACTGGAGGGTGGATGGAGAGCCCTGGTGCAATGTATCAGTAATTATGGTGCAATAAATATTGGATGGAGAATCTATGATAACATCTATTACGGCTTTATGAAATATTGATAGCGTCTGAATACATATTGCCTCCTGAACAGCTCGTTCTGGAGATGTTTAATGAAAGACATCTGTCGTTTTATCCTTGAATCTACACGCAGGCGAAGTACAGCCCTTATCCTCCCAGTCATCTCAGCAAGGGCTTCCAGAGCTGTTTGGAAGTGGCATGAAATACTCTGGCTCACCTATCCAGAGGGGTGTGAGGGAGAGAGACAGGGACTGCTTTATGTGCACAGAGTCTTTCATTTTGGAAATTAATTCGCTTTGCACTCCTCTGAAATCACTCCCTGCACAGGCAACTGGCTTTAATGGGACCAACAAAAGTCTGCACAGGCTGCTGCGGTGGAATGGTGGGAGGGAGCAGGGACTCCCAGGAAAATCAGCTCATCCTTCAGACTTTTATGCCCCATTGTGCACTTCTCACCATTTAACCCCGTGTGCAGCACTGGGTCACAGCACCTCTACCCAGATTGGTCCAAACACATTAATCCATGATAGACATTGACCCCAAATGTCCAACACATCCCCACGTGAATGACACATGGTGTTATTTCTCACCATGTAAGGTCTCTCCAGGTATGCACATGCACGATTACACACAAGCACCCCATAGATCCACACAAACACCCCATACACTTGTTTATCTTTATCTTTGCACCCCAGAATTCACTTTCTTTTTCACACATCTGCCTGTATCAAGCTCAGCCACCCCTGCTCAGCTCCTCCCAGCACAGTGAAATCACAGCACGCCATCTCCACACACCTTTTGCTGGTGGAGTTCTAACTCCCTCTTTCCTCCCGTACAAAACCCAGATGCCCCATCACACCCATCAGTGTGGAGATGCAGGTCTACGACACAGTGCAGTGACACCCTCCCAAAGGCCTTTCTAATGTGTGGAGGTCTGAATAATGTGGACCACCCCCCCCGCCCCGAGCTTTCTGCTGCCACTTGCACACTCCACCATCTCACCCATTCTCCTCTTGCCTCAGCCTTCAAACTACAGTTAAACTTGGGGAGCAGGGGGGTAGTTGGGAAGAAAAATGTTATTTTCCTTCCACAACCGCCTCCTTACTCTCTTTGGGAAAGAAAGGTTTATCTGGCTGTCCTATAGCATCTTCACACAAGACAGGCAAGCCTTGTATGAAGATACATCCTGAAATCCTGTCCCAGGGACAAAATTACCACAGGCTTCCCAGGGATGGGCAGTGCACCGATGCGCAACAGTGACCCTCTTTGTTCATCACCTGTTTGTGTCTAGAGCAAAGCCAGAGATATTACTCTGGCAAAGAACATACTCCCTGTTGATCACTGGAGCAGAAGGGCACCACCTGCTCTGAAGATGGAGTCAGGCAGCACCCGGAAGAGAACCAGTTCAGCACCCACTGCTCTTGGCCACATCAAAGTTCTCACAAAGAGCAGTGCACCAAACCTGTGTCAAGCAGACGGAGCTGGACCTGTTACTCCTCATTTTCTCTTGCAGTGTCAAAGCTACATCAAGAGGAACGAGAGGAAAGTGTGCTGTCTTCAGAAGCCAGTTATTACTGCAGAGCAGCGACCTTTCTTCACCTGTGGAGAGAAGACATACTATGAAAGTGTTGTACGAGGCAACGCTGTCTCACTTGCTGTGCTTTGTCCCTGTGCAGCTTTCATTTTCTGGGTCCAGCTGCTTGCTTTGCAGGTGGGAACACATTTCTGCTCTTCCCGCCCTGAGCCATAGCCCTGGGTAATGGGACAGATATCTCAGGCTTGACCCCAGCAGGTCCCAACCCTAAGGCCAACCCATTGAATAAAGTAACACAGCAAGAAGTTCTTGGAAACTAGGCACCACGTGTTTTTCTTTCAGATTGCTAATTCTAGATATTTACACCATGGAAGCATCAACAAACAGCCTTCCCTCTGTGCAGAGCATGCAAAGTTGAATTCAAACCATTCAGACCCAGACTGTGACTCCAGAACTCGTCCATGGACCTGCTAGTCATCATCGTCCCATCCTGGCTCTGCTCACACACACTTATCTGGAATGAATCCTTTCACCTTTGGTCATAACTAGAAAGGGCAAGATTTGCCAGCACAGGGGCCTCCTCAAGCATAAGAACTCTCATAAAATCTTTTTTCCCCAATGTTTGTTCCCCCACCCCAGGATCCTTCCACTGAACCTTGAGCAACATCAGAAGAAAAATCAGAAATTAATGCGATACCTCAGACACATTCTCTGTAGCATCTCATAAGATCAATAGCCTCTTACAAGTAGCACTTCCCTGGGAACATTTCCCCCCCACCACGAACTGACTTATCCACCCAGGAACAGCCAGAGTCACCGAGGAGCAACACAACACCTCTCCCACGATTTGTTACCATAGAGGAGAGCCTACTGTATTTACAAACACACCACACGGCACTCCCCCGCTCTTTGAATTAATGATGGGTGCAATTGTGTTTCTCTTTACTTACTCAGCGGGAGGAATCCCAGCCCCGGAGCCACCTCTGCTCTTCACGCAGGGAAGCATCTCCTCCACAGCCTAGGTGTAAGAAAAAAAATGCAAAGCGGTGTAAAGATATTGTCAAAGCCTTTTCTTGGTCCTGTCCCTTTGCAGTCATTCTATTTTCCTCTATATGGGCTGTGAGGCGGGAGCCACATCTCACTCCATGCTTGCACAGAGACCTGCCCTGAGAAGATCTCAAGGCAGGTGTGATACTAAAAATGTAATGCAGGTGATAGATGATAACTTGCTTTTGTGCTGGTTTCTTTTCCCCTAGTCTCATTCCTTAGTCTAAATTGTGTGTCTGTCTACAGTGAAAACTCAGCTTAGAATAAGAAGCTTAGATTCTTAAAAAATTGGCTCCGTTTTAGCACTATTATGTTACAATAATGAGAGTAAGATGCTGCCTCTTCCAGTAAATTATGTCACTTTCATCTTCAGGTTTCAAGCTGATTCAGTGAACACCTGAAAGCCCTTGTGTGGACATTTCTTCCTAGAGTAGCTTAAATGGGTTATTAAATAGCATCTTCAGCTAAATCAATGCAAATTTAAATAGTAGCATAAGGAAAACAAAAACATGCTCCTCCTGACCATTTATCCACTCCCTAGATTACTTTCCCAGCCCCACTTTGGGAGCCAAAGTGCTCCAGGCTCTCAGCTCACCCATCTCCAAGCAAGACCAGATAGATGTAGTTAACTGCAGGTTCAGCACTGGTGTGCCTCAGGGTTGGTGCCTCCTCAAAGACCATGAGCTCAGCTCACCTCTGCCCAGCCCCAGGTGAAGATTTGCTGTTGGAGCACACCCACCACAGAGACAGCAGACGAAAAAACAGACATTCATCCTTCCCCATCCCACCTTCCTTCACCTTCCATCTTCCACGACGGCACATTTCTTCTACCTCCCTCGGTCAAACCCTTTTCAACGGTATTTCCCTTCCTGCTGCCAAATGGATGCTTAGGAGCATGGAGACAGTAAAACATTGCTCTAATGTCCCTTGCTGATGCATAGTCTCCTCCCATTAGTGGTATAACAGCATCAGGTTATATGCTGTTAATAGCCTTTCCACTTGTTTATAGCTTCTCTGGCATCATTCCTGGATCGAGCACTGCTGTTTTACTTCTCCTCACGGCTTCAGGGACGACCTCCCCTCCAGCAGCAGGACTCAAGTGCCATGTGCACGATGTGTAATTCAGCACGCGGGAGCTGGTGGGGTCATTACCGGCAACCAGCACATCAAAAACACATTACAACAAAGCCAGCAAACCTCATCTTGGGTGGGGTGGAGGTTTGGGGGGGGGGAGGGGGGGTGGATTTTTAGTTTTGTTTGTGCAGTGAGTGAATAATTCATAGGCAAACCATTGACATGATAAATTCCTCCATTTCTACTCTTTTGTGAATTGACAGCGGACAACTTTCCAATTCCTCCCCTCTGCATTTTCATTATCCAGAATTATTCAGTAAACAATTGCTTGGAATAATTCTGGGGAGTAAATTCTCTGCTGGGGACGCCGGCGCTGACGTCAGTGGAATTAGTGCCAGCAGGAGCTTTGGTTCAGAGGCAACGGGACGTCCTCAAGCCTTTCATCATGAGGATTTGGCCTCTAGATTTTGAGCCACAGTGATTTAGCCATGGCAGAGCAGAAAGGCTGGACGGTTCCTTTTTCTCTTCCATTAGACGAGTGCAGTTCCACAAACCAGGTTTTCCAGCGTGAACACTTCTGTTTACGAGTTAACAGGGGTTGAAATTGCTGCGATGTAATGACAGATCACGTTGGCACGTCCGGCAGCACTTCTGCCAGCGTGTTTCATCTCCAGCCCTGCAGGACCAAGGGGAACAAAGCGGGATTTCAACATTTCCATTTCAACTGCAGCAAACGAGCCCTACCCTTTCCAGGAACACTCCGCGCTGCACCACACGGGCTCCCCGAACCCACTGTCAGGCTCACCAGAGCAGCTCGTTGCCTTTGCTATTCGTGAGAAGTGAGAGAAAACAACCGAAAGTTTACTCTTTAATTTCAGGGGAAATTTTGAAAGTGGCTTTTGCTTGGTTCTGCACTTCATTTATTCATTTACAGACTGACTCAAATCCCATATGAACAACTGGATGTCTTCAGTATAGCGCAGCTCTGACTCAGAAAGTCCTTGACATTTATCTGCCTGCAGTTTCCAATAAGTTAAAGCCAGCTGACCTAAAATACCAGATTCTGAGGGAGCTCTCTAGCTGATGACTCCCAATATCTGACAGCAACCATCTAGGTTGTATTTTCCATATTTATTTATTATAAATGAGACACCTGACACCAAGAGATCATAAGCAATTTCCAGCCTTCCCCAATTCACCAGTAGGGTTCCAGTTCTGAGCCTCACATCATCATCAGTTCTGCTGGAAAACTTTCTGTGCTGACTGTCAGTGATTTGCAACACATAACTTGAAGGGAGGAACCACAAGCAATTCTCTCTCTCCATCTCCTCATGAAAATCATTCCATGTTGGGCAGGCCAGCCTGTCACTACCATAAAAAGAAAACCCAACTAGAATCTGGGGATCCAGCTCTGTTCTTTGGAATGTTTTAGGTCAGTGAAAAAATGCGGATGTTGTATCCCCATTTCCATTTCTGCCTTGGGTACAATATTGACTTCTTTGGTCATGTCTTGGATTCAGCCTCTGCTTTCCCCACGTCATGTCCCTGCATTTGGAGTTAGGTTAATTCCTGTCACCAACCTAGACCTGTCTGTCTACAGACTTGACAAAATTTCCCAACGAGTGACATAAACGCAAACCTGATTTCTGCAAAAACTTGGGCCTTTCCTTGCTGCTAAAACTCACTGATTAAAAGTTTTCCCACCACAGAGAGAATTTCGCACCAAGGAACCACCGTTGAAGGCCAGCAAGCTTTACTTCTGCAGTGCCTCAGATAATTGCCCAAGCAAGCTGGAAAGAGCTGAAATCTTCAGATGCTTTCCTCTTTAAATCCCTCCTTTGGTGCATCACTTCCACCCCCTCCGCTGCCTTGCAGAGAGGCTACACAAACGTTACTAGCAATTAGTAACCTGCTCCCATTAGATGCAAGAGTTCCTCATACACTTCCACACCGAGAGCAAGCATTCCACAAGGGATGCTCTGCCTCCAGCAGCCAACACATAAACCTGATCCTCCCCTATTTTAACAACAAATCAGGACACATCCATGGGTTTCTAGTTTCAGTCTCAGCCTCTTTATGAGGTGCATCCCTGAGCTTCAGAATGACTCATTTCTGGTACACAGCAGCTTTTCCTGCCCACCACCTTCCCATCCCCACATCTTGGAAAATCCCAACATACTTCAAGCCCCCCCAGCCATGTCACTGACCATCAAACACTTTCTCCTCCTTTATGTGTAAGCCAAAGAAATACAAACCTCAAATACAGAAAAATAAATGAAACCTGAGTGACCATATTTAGTCCCAGAAAACACCATTCTGCTCTTCGCTCGTTAGCACAGATCACCCCCAGGTAGCACCTGCAGCACAGCAGAGTTGGGGCATCATCTGGGATCAAACTGCTGCCTGGGAAAATGCAGCTCTGTGATGCAAAGGTGATTAGCCCTTAGTTAGAGGGGGATTTGTTTGTTTGGGGCGGGGGGGGGATTCTAATGTTGTTTTTTTTCCCCAGTAAAAACATTGGAGAGGAACTAATGCCTCAGTTTCCTCATTTGGGGCAAGTTACATGACAGTGAGAAGCTCAGGGACAGGTAAGAAAGCTTAGGCACAAAGATAAGCCCCTCTTGACGCTGAACCCTTTCAAATCAGCAGGACCCACACTGTGCTGCTTTGTGCAGTCACCAGGGCTAGAGCCAGAAAGAGAAGCCACCACCATCACCGGCAGAGTGCTGCAGGGTCATTAGAGACACAGGGCTCCTTTACCCAGCCACAGCACCATGCCAGCACGGTCATGCTGCTGTCAAAAGCTACTGTCTCAACACAAGGTTGAGGTCCACGATGCAGACAGACCCTAAACTGATGCTGACACTGGGAAACAAACTGGGATCAGCCCCCAGGAGCACAGCTCCTCACTCCCTCCCTCAACTCTGAGCATCCAGCGCCAGCACTATCTGTGACAACATCCCCACCAGAGCCGTAGGTCTGATGTGTGCTATGATACAGCCTATTTATTATGGGAAAGCAGGAAAAAAAGACATCTCTCACCCTCTCCACCAGGCCCAGAGGACAAATCTTCCCAGCTCAGGGCAGGAGATACTCACACACCTCTTGGCCATGCTCGATGTGTTTGCAAGTCCTCCTGGTGTCAGCCAGCTCCAGGAACCCTGCAGCAGGGAGAGATAGTCTCCATCAATATTCAAGACACACAGAGACAGGAAGAGAGGAGACAGGTAGAGAGAGCCTCTGCCACAGCCAGATGAATGAATCCTGCTCGGAGGCAGAGCAGGGTGGCTGTTGGCAGGGTCTGTGTTCTGCTGCAGGCTCCAACCGAGCTCTGCTCTTCCAGAGTCCTTTTGTCCCTGTCCACAGCCACCCTGTGTTGGCACTGTGTCCAAGCCCAGGCCCATGGATCATGACTGGGGGCCCTGGAGCTGTTCCAGGGCTTTACACACTACAAAGAAACCCTGGTTCTTTTAATTAGCTGGAGAATGCAAATGAGCACAGCGTGTGCCCAGAGCCCAGGATAAAGTGCCACACGCTTCTGGGATCGCTGTCAGTAGATGAAGCTGCCATTTGGCACCCAGGCTGCTGGATCACAGGCAGGGTCCATGGGGCAGCATGAGCAGCAAGCACCCACCAGTGAACAGGACCAGCCAGCTCCCACACCAGCTCCCCAGCATTAAAATCCCTGGGCTGTAGAGGCACCCAGATCAGGGATTATGGAGGAATCAATGCCCAGGATGAAGCCAAGTGTCCTGTACCACCATTCTCTCCTCCCCATCCATCCATCCATCCATCCATCACTGGCCATTGCTCCCATCATCAAACCAAACCAACTCATCCATCCTCCACCCTGTATGCTCTTCTATCCTTTAGCCCCTTTTCAGTCTGTCTCCACATGCTTGAGATTAGAAAGTCAGCATTTGTCCTCTCATCCACTCTGCAGGAGTCCCTCTATCTACAAGGGAAGAGGAGGATGCAGACAAGCATCCTGTGAGAGCAGGACCAAACAAACTCCTGCCCTGTACCTGGGAAGCACCTACCAGCTCCCACTGTGTGGCTGGGAATGGAGGGGACCCAGGCTGGTACCTGAGGCAGACACATGCTCATAAGGGCCCTTTCAGAGACCTCAAAGGGTTCTCCTGCTGCTTGAGGAAACTGCACGTTTATCATAAAATGTCTTGAGTTGAGAGAGACCTTAAAGATCATACAGTTCCAAACCCCTGCCATGGGCAGGGACACCTCCCACTAGAGCAGGTTGCTCAGAGCCTCATCCAGCCTGGGCTTAAACACTTCCAGGGATGAGGTGTCCACAACTTCTCTGGGGAACCTGTTCCAGTGTCTTACCACCCTCAGAGTGAAGAACTTCCTGATGTCCAATCTAAACCTACCCTGCTCTAGTTTAAAACCATTGCCCCTTGTCCTGTCACCAGAAGCCCTTACAAAAAGTCCCTCCCCAGCTTTCCTGTAGGTCCCCTTCAGGTACTGGAGGCTGCTATAAGGTCTCCCCAGAGACTTCTCTTCTTCAGGCATTGATGGGGTTTGGCTTTGGTTTAATACTCTCCTTTTGTTGGTGTTAAATAAAGAGAAGTGATGGGTGCTGTAGAAGCACAGAGTGCACTAGAACTGAGCCACCCACTCATCCAACATCTGAGACAAGTGAATTAGATCCTAATTTTTACTGATCCAAGCCAAAGTCCCTATCTTCCTTTAACAGGTACAGTTCATACTACTCTAAAAGGCCAGGCTGAGACATAATGTACATGTTATTTACCCAACAAATACCAGCCAGGCACCAGAGCAGGGCACCCCTGGGGCATGGGAGAGAGTAGCTCCATCTGGGATTTACCCCAAACCCTGGGCTGAGGTAGCGATGCTGGCACAGGCAGTGCTCAGGTAGCATAGTCAGTCATCACAGCATCTTTGGATGGAAGCTCTGTAGGATATTGTGTCCTTCAAAGGGGCTAAAACATCCAGGGAGATCAGAAAGGACCTGGGCAATCACAAAATTATAACCTTCCCAGCCCCAACTCCCCCCACCATCCTCTGAAGCAGAGACCATGAACTAGAGACACCTAATCCCTTGAGGGCATGGTCGAGAAGAGATGCAGCCTCCAGGAAAGGCTTTCATTGCAACCCTTGAGTGCTAGGAAATGGAGATACTCAACTGGATGCTGCTGGTGCCAGCAATTACCCACCAACACCATGGTCTTGTCCTGCAGTCTGGGGCCACCAAACACAAGAGACAGGGCCACACCGGCACCTTCCGTGAGCTGCCCAGTGGTTTTTGTAACGTGAGTCACACGATGAGAGTGAATCCTGATTTACTGAGGGAAATGGAAGCCTGAAGTTTTTTCAGTCCGGAGGAATAAATCCTTGCAGAGCAGAAGGGAACAAAATTCATTATAAAAATCAAGGGAAATAAGGAGCATTTTTCTCTCTGTGAAGGTCACTAAAAAAGGAAGCATCATGTGGGGTCCCTGGGAAACCAGTAGTGTAAATAGTCAGCGGGCAGAGGGCATCTTCTATTAATGAAGGTGTCTTGCCAAAATACATAGGCAGCATATATAAATTATTAGGTAATGAAATTGCAGTTAATTTGCTGCCTGGTCAGCTGCAGCCCTCCTGCCATGCTCCTGAGACCAGGCAATAACATTAATGAAGAATTACATTGGCTCTGGGGCAGCTGGGCAATTGATTCACAGACCAGCACCTTCTCTGGGATGAGGTGGGGTGACCACTGCAGCCACGCAGCCCTCTCTGCTGGGTCATGCACCTGGGCACGATGGGTGGCTGTGGCCACACAGCATGTCTTTGAGAGCCAAAAGTGAGGATTCTCTGCTAGTTTGAGGACAAGGAGCTGAATAATTCTTTCAGAGGCTTGCTTGATAGGTCTCACTTTCCCAGGGGCTCTAGAGAGCTGTTGATGTGCAAAGACTCTAGCTGGTGGGAGTCTGTCACCTCTCAGCAGGTCTTAGGGCTGAAAGAGACCAGGGTCATAGTGTTGCAGCCCAGAAGTTGGCCAGAAGAATCCAAAGCAATTCAGTCTTCCTCCATCTCACTGCCACAGCCTCCAGCTCCAGGCTCAGGTGCACGCATTGCATCTCAGACAGTATCCTGCCCTCTGGAGCGGCCAACAGCAAATGCCTTGGGAAGGACACAAAAAGAGGATGACCACATAGAAGTGCTTCACAGAAGGACTCTCCCAGGCCTCTCCTTCTGCCCAGTGACTCTGAGAGTCCTCCTTTCACCTTGCCCACAGTTCTCCCCTCTCTCCCCTGGGGTTGCAGACAGGACATGGGTTGTCTTTGTTTACTGGGACCTGGACAGGGTTCCCAAAGGATAAGGAGACAACAACTGCCCCCTTTACTCTCATGATGCATTGATCCCACAGGTAGAAAGAGGCCCAAGAAGGGGAAGCTGGGGGCAGCTTCCCATCAAAAAAAAAGCTGCAGTATTTGAAAGTGAAGACAAGGTGCAGGATCAGGTCTTGCACCTACAACCTGGAGTGGGTTTCAAGTACAAATCCCATTATAACTCCTTCCCATTACCCTTCTCCCTCTACTGCTCTGAACTATTGGCACTTCATAGCACCAAATATTCAGCATGCTCCATGTAATTTTAAAACCATTATGTAAGCTGCTCTCTCTCCCCCCATCTCTCGATGTCTCCAATTGGTGTGTCAGAATGTAATTAGCTTTTGATGGGATGTTAAGATTTCTTGAGCTCCTGTGGAGAGGCAGCATGGGGAGAGGCGAGGCAGTGGATTGTGATTGTCACTCCCCATGGTAAGTGCTTGAAGACCCTGGAAAACTCATTTACAAAAATAAAAAAAAAAAAAAATAATAAAAAAAAAAATATCCAAAAGCAACAGACCCAGTAGGCTTTAGTTTAATTGACTGAAATCACTGGGATTTTTTTACCTCTGTGCTTTCTCCTGTTTGGAGAAAAATGGAAATTAACTGTCTCATGACCAACAGAAGAGTGCCATGCTGCGGCAATGGTCAGGGCTCTACTGCAAACCCATCTCCTTGAGAGGCTAAGAAAAGTCCTGCAGGCTATGCTGCAAACTTTGCTGCTGTGCCCAATCTCATGAGCACTCCTCCATCCGCACCAGGACTAAGTCCTCCAGCACTTCACCAGAAACCCGCTGACCCCCAGCCATGCCAGGGCAGGACACTCCACTCAAGCAGCAGAAAGGGTACCAGGAGCCGATAGTTTCCTGAAACCACATTTGCAACAACGCGTCTGATTGTAGCAAAGTGCAATCCACAGCCGACCTCCAAATGAGATGGCACTTGAAGTCCAGATCTGAAGTTTAGGGGAAGTCTGGTGCCTCTAAACAAAGTGGCAATGTCAACTGTGATCACTGCTGGTGCTGAGCTCCCTCAGTGCTTCGCAAATCCCAGCTCTCCACCTCGGTGAGGCAGGACAGCAGTTACTGCCTCTTACAGACGGGGGACTTGCACCAAGAGGTGGGGTGTATGCACCAGGAAGCAGCTTTTACCGGCAAGGCCAGATGTTTCTGCACCTATTTCTGTTATCCCTGAGTCATTCTGCAGCTCTGGCTGGGGCAGCCCATTGGAAGAGAGAGGACGTGATTCTGCAAAAGGATACAAGTCCTTATTCAGGTAAACCCTGTGGGATGTGGGTTTCCAGGGCTTACAGCCCCAGCCTCAGATGCTGCAACCTAGAAATCCATTGTGGAGCTTTAAGAAAAACAAATGTCTGTTGCTGTCCCTTTCCCAACCTCAGATACAGCATGATGGAGACCTGCAGGACAGGTGCCCGTACGATCCATGCAGGAAACACCGCATTTTCAAAGCCTTCCCCACTAGCTGAGCCCCATGGTGGTGTAAAACAAGGCTGGCAATTCCCCCAGACAAGTTTTCTGCAATCTGGCCAGGCCTGAACTTTCACAAGAGCATCTGCCCGAGCCAGCGACAGCACATCAAACATTCACATACCTACAGATGGTGCTTATATCACCAAGCAGTATGTTTGTCTACCCATCAGACCTGGCCCAAAGCCCATTAGAGTCATTGGATGCTTTTCACTAACTTCAGTAGGCTCTGGATGAGGTCGGGTTGGTCAGGCTTTGCTGGTGCAGACGGAGGCACTCCACTGAGTCCTGCAGGATGCTCATGTGCGTTCGGATCAGCCACGTAAACACCTCCCTAAACCCAAACCTTCCACAAACACCCTGCCAATGCACATGGCCCGATATTAATACACCTCTGGTTCTGAATTAGTCGATGATGTGAAACACAGACACATCCAATACAATAACGAGGCATTCCCATCAAATGCCAATTCAACTGGATAATGGGCCATATTGATTGCTTCAAGGACCAGACCAATTTCACTTGTCCTTTTAATGATTATTACGACATTATCTATATTATTTCTGCTCAGCAAAATTAATTCCTCTTTCCCCACCCCTGTTCCTCTGGATGCAAGTCCATTCAAGTCTCCATTCCTGCTGAGAATGGAGCTACAGAGACCTTCGCGAGCACTGGACTTAATCCACTTCTAAAGTGTTGTCAGACAATTTGATTTTTTTTTCTTCAATACTGCCACTGGCATTAATGGAAAGAAAACAATAAATGTATCTGGTCACCTAAGTAGGCAGCCTCCCCTTTCATCGTTCTGATGACATTTCTGTCTCCAGCCTGGGCAGCAATGCATTCAATTTTAATTTTAGCAAATGCTTTCTTTATGACCAGAGACATTTTTCATTTGTACTTGTTTGCATCTCCCTTAAAATTCAATATTTCATTTGGGGATGCAGCGTTATTGCCTCCTCCTCAAAAGAAAGCGTATGTGGCACAAGGATATTTCAAATGATTTTCTCCATTTTCCTCTGCTCCAGAGTGGCAATTGCCTTTCCAGGCACTCCCAGTAGCAGCCAAGAGAAGTCAGTCCCAGTCCCTGCACGGTGCATCTGGCCAGCGGGCACATGTGGGGGGAAAATGGGGCTTCTTGGGGCTGCCCTACATGGCATCACCCCAAAGAAGCACAAGAAGTTTGAACAAGGTTTTGTTTCCCCAAAGACACCTGTGGCTGCATCGGGTCCTGTGAGAAGAAGCTGTATGTCCCTAAAGTTTCAGCCATACAAAATTCCTCCAGTTGCTGCTTCAGGGACAGCAATGTCCTAACACACCGACCTCCTCCGCCTGCCAAACTGCCAGAAAACCAGGAACATCAGAGGGGAGGGGCAAACTCAGGGCTCCTGCTGTCTTTAGGCCTTTTTAATTCTCAGGTTTATAATGAAGCTGATGAGATTCTTTGTAGAAAATTGTTCCTCCCTTCTCTGTCAGGTTACCCCAGAAGTTTGAGTAAGAGCAGGTAGAGCTCCCATGGCATGTGCACAAAGTGGTTGCACAATTGGGAGACTTTGGTTCCCAGTTTTGGGGTCCAGATTTGTGGCAGACCCCAAAAAGGGATCAGTCAATATCTAAACATTGCACCACTGACTATCAGAAGTTGATTCTTCAGAAATCTACGGTACCTTGACACTCACTCCTAAAACAAGCACTCACCAGTTTTACAACCTACCTGGAGAAAATGGGCATGTGGTTTGCAACGTGTGGCATCTCCTCTGGCTCGGGCAGCTTATGTCAATGTGGCCCTGGCTCCTCCCTCTGCTCTTCCTTTCCCAATTGTTGGCTCCGCTCCTCATGCAGTAGCATTCACCTCCAACCTCCCTTCCCCATGAAAACAAAAAGTTCCTTTAGAGGTTGCATTTGGAACCCAGGTGTCTCAGAGGATAATTGCCACATGATCTTATCTGAATACCCCTCTGATCTCTGGCACGAAATAAGAATTGACAAGAGAAGGGGGTCGGATATATACATACCAATTTTCTGATTTTCTGATCAAATTCGGTTAAAGCTGCTGAACAAGAAAGCCTGAAATCTCAGTAACAGAGCAACAATCAAGGAATGTCAGGAGCTCTGAACATGGATCTGTCCTGACCTAGAGGAACTATTTATGAGATGTTTGTCCTCTCTTGGCCATGACATCATGGCTGCTGAGAAAGGCCTCCCAGTTTTTTACAGCACAGTAATATTTCTGCTGGGCCCAGCACAAGACTCCTCCAGAGATCTGAATTCATCCCTTGACTGCATTGAGTCATCAAAACAGAGGGAAAGGTTTTATATAGAGGCTGCTAAAGGTTATGTGTGCTGGAGACTGTGCCTCCCTGGGCAGATACACCTGGGGTGTCGACCCGCAAAATGCTTGTGGGTAGAAGGAGCCCCTTTAGCAACCTGTGCGCTCGCACAGGAGGATGGAAGGAGACTATAGCAGGTTGTGATCCTGTGTGATGAAAGAGACAGAACTGGAGTTATTCTGAGAGCAGGAACAAGCACAAGAGCTTGTCTCCCAGCTTCTCTGATCTCCCGTAACGATGGTGCGGAACAAAAGGCTTTGCCTCTGTTCAGGAAGGGAGGGGTGTCCTAGTTCGTGCCTACCTGCCTTGGCCACTGCCACACCAGGACGTTGCTGCTCTCCCTTGTCTCTGTCAATTCTTATTCCCGTAAGAGGCCTTTGGGAGCAGTACATGGATCATAGAATTATAAGGGTTGGAAGGGAGCTCTGGAGATCATCAAGTCAACCCCCCCGCCAGAGCAGGGTCACCCAGGGCAGCCCACACAGGAACAGATCCAGGCAGGTCTTGAAAATCTCTAGAGAAGGAGACTCCACAACCTCTCTGGGCAGCCTGTTCCAGGCTCTGTCACCTTCACAGCTCGAGGAAAGATGTCAGGAAGGTGCTGGGCAGAGCAATCAGATTCCCTTGGTGCATGAACTGGAATCAGCCTGTAGAGCTGCTGGGGCAGCTCAACATCAGAGCAGCAGAACCTGGCCAAAAGCAATTTTTGCCCCTATTATCCACATCCACAGATTTCTGATTATGTGCAAGGCAGCAGCTTGGCTTTTTCCCCAGTAAGACTGGCTGTTGCTCAAGCAGCCACCAGAGCCACCGGCCTGCGCAGCAGATGTCAGCAGGACACATCCACCCACGCCCTGTGTAAATGGCTGTAGCGTTGGCAGCTCTGCTGGATGCCCCTCTCAGCTGAGCAAAGATCTGGCAAAGCTCACTTGAAGGCTTGTCTTTTTTGCTAGTCTTTTGCTTAACTCATTTCTGGTAGCTTTCCAGGGCATATTATCATCTTACTCATTAGTTTAGGGGCCATCTGAGATGCTAGGATTTGTTACTTCCTTTCTTTTGCTGTCTCGCTTTCTCCTGAGCCTCATCTTCTCACACCTACAAATGTCTCTATTTTGGTTTCCAATACCAGGAATTTCATTTTAATCACTCACCATCTTCAGACACAAGAGAAAATGGAATGCAACTGTTTAACATGCTGAGACCCACTAGCTCTGCTCCTTCCTGCAGCTCCAGAAAACTCCTGGCTCCAATCATCCCAGTTTCAGCGTAGTGCATTGCCCGGTGTGTCAGTCCCCCTGGAGCACACGTTGAAGGACACCTCTATTGATCAGTGAGAAGAGACCAGCAATAATAAACCATAAAAGTAAACTGCATTAAGAAACCCTCTAGACTCATCTTCCCATACCTAATTAATTTAATGCTACTAACTAGCCCAGTCGTCCAGGCTTTTCAAGTTTTATTACAAGCTTTTTAATGGAGTTGGAAAGAAAATTGACTCTCCCTTGGTGGGGTTAAGTGACATGTTGAATACCAGTCCCAAGAAAAGTTAGACAATCAGCATTAAGAAAGGAAAAGAAACTGGGGAAAGAGGAGGAAAGGCTAAAAGACCAAATGAAGTCTCCTATGATGGAGAACACTTTCTGTGCTCACACTGCCAGATAAACCTGATTTGAGCTCCTGATTTGTTCAGAGCTTGCCAAGAGGAGGCTAAGAGATGAACTGCCTCTTAATCAAATCAGCTCTGTCTCTCCGACAAGCCTGATGACACCAACACATGAAAACCACGGAGATAACAGAGGGTTCCTGAGGGCATGGAGCTGACAGCAGAATTTTCTCGCTGTCTTGAAACCACACCAATCAACAACCACTTCTTCAGAGAGGTTTGTGCCTCCTGTCTTTTGTCTCCATGTTCTGCTCCTTTCTACACGGTCTCCTACAGACTGAGGTCCTTCACTCTGAGGAGCAGGAGTTTGGATGCAGTGATGTAGCTCCAGAACACCCTAAAATCTAGGGACAAGGCTGCCTGCCCTGGGGACACCAACACATCAGAACTGAGATGTTCTTGCTGGACAGGCATCAGCACACATCTCAGCATCCAACTGCTCCACGCTTTGCTCAAGCTGGACTAAGCCACATTACTCACCCCTGGTGTAAGATGTACTCTCAGAATTCCCATCACCTTTAAACTGTCAAAAAAATTTTGCTACTCCTCATAGCTCAAGTGCTCACAGACTTTGCCCTAAGAATACTGATGGAGTTTTCCCAACCCTAAGCCTTAAGTATCTCCAGAAAGTTTGCTGACCCCTGCTTCTTCACCTTTTCTCAGCTGGGAAGCTCTGTCCCCTGCTCAAATTGTCCTTGGAGGGGCTCTTTGGTTAACGTACCTTCCGCTGTCACCTCTCTGAAGAGCACACTTACCTGCTTTATTAATCTCTGGCTGTTGCGTTCACCTTCTCTAGGCAGCTTGTTAAAAATGGATCTGTTGGTGTTCCTATCGATTTCAGGTGCTATTACCACTAATCCCCCTTCCTGTAAGTGGATTTCACGCTGCTTTCGCTGAATACCTGCCCCCTGCCCCCACACTGGCCAGGCTTGGGCTGCCAGGGACTCGCACATGTCAGCATGGGCATGCCTGGGAGTTTAAAAAGCTTTGTGTTCAGGATCGATGCTGGAAGTGCATTAGGTCTGAGCACAGGCTTAGCACTGGTGTGAACTGGGAGCAACAGCACACGAGCCTGCACGGATGGAGATGGAGGTGCAAGAGAGGAGAGACCAGCACATCCAATAAACACCCAGCACTGGCTTTGCTCTGAACTTTCCTGGTGAGGAAGCAACGTAATCTTGCAAGGAGGGATTTCTTCCTGCTTTCTCATCTCTGACACGTCCCAGCTCAACAGGCACTGAAGCCTGAAATACTTTTCTCCACAGCTCAGCAACAGCAGCACCAAGGAGATGCATCTGGAGGAGAGAGGGAGAACAATAGGAAACACAGAGATTGAAAGGGAGCTTCTTCCAAACGCCATGTCCTGGGCTGAGGGCAGCCCAAGGATGGCTGTGGAGGTGCTCATAGGGCAGAATGACCCTAGGGACCCCCACATCCATCCCTTGCCTGGGGATTAGAGGCAGGATGAAACCCAGCAGCTCTCCACAGATCCCTGTGCTGGGCTGCTTAGATGCCTTGGGAAGCACCCTGGTATTTGAAGGTCCTGGATTCCAAAGAGCAGCAAGTCCCAGGGCACCTCCACTCCGGAGAACAAACTGCTGAAGAGGCAACACGTGCTGATGTTTAAATATTAACGAGTCAATAGCCATTAAATCCTGATAAACACCCAGATGCAAAACACTAAATCTGGGAAACTAACAGGATTATGAGCATGGGAGGGGGGGGTTAACCACGGTGAAATGTGTCAGTCTGCTCTGAAGTTGTGTGTGGCTGGGTCTGGATCACACTCAGCATAGATAGAAAGAAGAGCTGGAATCAGGGAGCTTGCCTGGGCCACAAGCACTTCTCTGCCCTGTGAACAAGTATCCTCTTCCCACTCTTGACTGTGAATCTATAGACCAAAGGAGTGGACCTTGCCTTTCTGAAAAAAGGCCACAGACACCTCTATCCCTTGGAGGTTCCCTCCTGCCTGCTTGAACTATGTTCCCAGTCTTGGTAAGGAGACCACCCATGCCCTGCACGGAACCCACCATCCTGCTTGTGCCCATCTCAGAGCATAGATGAGCAAGAAGCTCCTTTACATGCAAAATGTTCCTCCAGGAGAAGTGGTAATCCCAAAGATAGCCTGCTCCTGGCCCTTTTCATAGGAAAGTCCTTAACTACACCAGATGTCAACATCCACCTTCAGCAAACAGTCACAGTCCAAGCACCCAGTGTGGCTGGGACCCAAAGCCTGGGAAGCCATTTGCTCTTGCTAGCAATAGGCTCAGAGCCACCAAAATTTCATGGAGAAGAGAAAAAAAAATAGAGTAGAAGTGTAGCACCTGGTGTCAGAGCAGCACATTGTGTCCACGTACACACAGAGAGGAGTCTGGGTCATTCTGAATATACCTACACTGTGGAGAGCAGTGTCCTAAGGAGATGTAGCTCCCTAGCTCTGCGGAACATCTCACCAGCCTGGGTGCAATGCTCCTGACACCTCCCATGGACCCAGCAATAAGATTCCAGCCACAAAGCACCAAGAGATGGGAGCATGCCAGCGTGCTGAAGAGCTTTCTTGCCAGGAGATGCAAAATCTGGTGACTATAGAGAGCCATCCATGTGAGCCAGATGAAGGACATTCATCCACATACCACCATGCTCCTCCAAAGAGAAGGCAGCCTGCTGCGAAAGGAGAGCAAAGGCAGCAATGCCCAGCCTCTCTATGAGCTGTGTCCTCAGACTGGTCTCACTGGTCGCATCACGGGCAGGGACACTCAGGAAAAAGCACCCCAGGGGAAGTTTAGGAAGGGGTGTGACATGTCCTGTACCCCACCAATGGTCCTCCAGCCTCTGCTAAAGCCACCTCTGCCACCCAAAGGCCAGGCTCTGTAGAGAGCATGTTTGCATGGTGAGAAGGGGTGAGGGGAGACAGGGAGAGGGGAGAGAGAGCCACTATACATTACATCAGCAATAAATGTCAGCAACTAAAATGGGCTTCAATTTCTAACTGTCGATTTTCAATAAAAATAAAGGCTGAACACTCCCAAGCCTAGTTAACTCGCCTGCAAGCTGACAGACCCAATCAGCTTGCTTTTCTTTAAACACTGGGCTACCTGAGCTCGTAAGAAATCTTATCTTCTCGTTACACAACAGACCTGCGTTAGAAGTGGATTTCCCACTCATAAGCGTGTCCTTACATCTTGGGATAGACAAGAAGCAAGCCAAGGTCAGACATCTTCTAGCACAAGAGGCCCCTTAGCCTCACAGTGCTCTCTTATTTACGGCATTTTTCCCAGTATTTCTCCTTCCCAGGGTTTCTACCCAGTCCAGACATAAACATTTGAAGAAGTAAAGCTCCCACCATTTCCCCTGGAAGATTATTCCATGGTCTAACAGACTTTCCCATTATTTTTTCTAATTTTTTTCCTCCTTCCTGGCAGCTGAAATTTGATGCAGTTTATTTTCATCCCATTATGTCAAGGTATGGAGAGAAAAGAGAAAAACTATGGCTGTAGAGAAGAGTGCCTGGCAGGGCAGAAGGACATAGATTGAGGACCCAAGCGGGTCTGGGCAGGATGGAACTAAGGAGCTCCATCAGGAGAGATCCTGTTCTAGTCCCAGTGCTGTCCCCAGCCTGGTGTAGCATATCAGATAGTCCATCTCCATCTTCTCCCAAGTCTGTTTTTGCCCATAAACTGCAATAACATCCACCAGCCTGCTGAGGCTGTGACTGGACTGAAGAGATGCTCCCAGCAACCACTAGCCAGGTCAGATAGACCCACATAATTTTGCATGAAAAATTAATCTCTTCTGAACTCAGGGGAGAAAAGTTCAGGGTATTGCAGCTGTAACAAAACAGGCTTCTCCTTCCCTAACCAGGATGTGTTGTTGGGGAACAATGAAAAACAAGTCAAGGGTAATTAAAGGTAATTAAATGCTCTCAGTGGGGAGTGAGACGCTTGTGGGATGCTGGGTAGCTGACAGGCAGAGCTGGCTGCCTGTGTAGCACATCTGCCCTCCAGGAAGGTTATGAGAGCCCAGGATGGGGTGTGGGAAACACACCCCCAGCTCTGCCCCAGGGATCGGACCCCTCACAAACCACATGGGGCCCAACCCACAAGACCAGGTAGGGTCAGGATTTTGGGTTTTCCTACATAGGACATCTTCGCACTGTAAAAGGCAGGGATAGGTTTCTGAAGGAGCTTAGCAAGAACCAGGCTAGGTACAAGGAAAGCTACAGTCCAGGGAGGAGCTTGTAGCTTGTCTAAGAGCACTGTCCCCAGAATACATCAGGTTGAGACCACACCACCTGCAAGAGCTGAGCAGACACAAACAGGATCCCGGAGGGGAATGAATTGACTGGTGGGACTGGAAAACAACTCTCTGCAAAGGACAGTTCAGAGCAAAAGCTTTCCCAAAAAGTCAGCAGTCACTCTCCATCAGTGTTCCTCTTCCCTAGGTTATCGGGAGCTAACGAGGGATTTGCGCAGTGTTCCTTGTTAGACACATGAGATGTTTCATAAACATCTGCTTACAGTTTTATACGAAATCCAACTGCATCCGACTGTGCGACAATAGGTGGAGCTAGAACTACTGTCAGCTCGCAAGGACGAGAGCAGAGGGGTGTGCTAAAGCCAGGGTTACTGGGGTTACGCCAGGACATGCCCCAAACTGGTGGTCTTCAAGACCAGCCTGAGCACAGTTGTCCTCCAAGTTCGTGGTGGATAAAGCCCAACTGCAGAAATACTTTGCATGGGAATTCTTGCTTTGGGAAGGACTTTTGCATTAATGTGGCATGGGGCAGTCAGGGCTCTTACCTTGTGCTTGGTTGTGTCCACACAGCCAGCACTGCCAGGGCAGGACTCCAGACTTGGACGCTGGCCAATTGTCCCAGGAAAGCCAGACCTCTAGCTCTGTAATTCCAGTTTAAATCAGTCTAGATGTGCGCAACCTGCACCAAGGCATTGTGGGGTCTTCAGGATGGATTACAGTGCCTGTATAGATGTTACCAGGGGATGCTTCACTCAGCCAGACCCTCACAAACTGTCAGAACCACATCAAGTAACTTGCCAGGGAGTGAAAACAACCTTGGATGGCTCTCAGGAAGGAAGAGGTGAGAGGAATGGTATTTCCAGCAGCACACAAATCCCTACAGCTTTGGCAAAGTGGGCCAGAAAGGACTTGTCACATAATATATTCCATGTCCCAGCATGTTTTCCCGCTCTCCTGTTGAACAAGAGCTGGCTGAAGGGATGCTGAGTACCTGCAGCGTGACATCAAAGCATTCCCACAGCAGGAAGGTGCTGGCCAAGCCGCATCAGACCACGATGGGAGCCAAGCTGCCTTTCCGAGGCACGTTGGTACCTCGCCTCACCCACCCAAACTGTCTTTGGAGCCTCATCCAGGCAGGAATGCTGCACCGCCTTTGCTGAAACACGAGTGACAGCTAATTGGCTTTTTAGCATAAATCCAAACTGTCTCCCCTGTCTTCCCTTGGGAAGGAGAGAGAAGTTTTTAGCTTCTCTGAAGCGAAGAAAAGCAATCTTGTATTGGAAAGGGGAGTGAGGGGAATGGGGCAGGCTCACAGCAGCTTTAGGGTGGGAGGCGTTCAGGATGCTCTCCCCTGCTTCATTCCCAGGTCAGAGCAAACTCCGGGAGCAGACAGGGCTGACAGGTTTCCCTGGGACATCTCTTGCTGTAAGGAAGTAGCACAAACCCTGTAGCTGAAAGCAGCAGGGAATTACACCCCCATCCTGCTCCTTCAAAAGCTGAAGGAAGCAGCTCCTGAAGGGATGTGAGGAGGAGAAGGACATTCAGCCCCACTGTCCAAGGGCCACAACAGCAAGCATCAGCTATCAGCTGGGCATGGATCTTCATTCCCCCGACCCCCTCACCAGTTCTGTATCAACCTTTGCTGGTTTTGGCCAAGCCAAGGGACAGGGGGATGCATTTCCCCATCTCTTGCACCTTCTGATTGTTCCTGCAGCAACTCTTACAACTACCTGACCATGCTCAGGAGGGCAGCTGGTCTCTGCTGATGGGTTTCCCACACTGCCCAGACAGCCCTTACCCTCCACTTTTAAGGCAGAAAGGGGGAAGGATGGACAAAGTCATCTGCAAAATGCTATCGGTACACAGAGCACTTCCCCCAGCCACAAAATGCAACCAGCTCTGGGCTGATTCACAGCAACCGCAGCAGAAGCATTTAGACCAGGTTAAAGTGCTAACCAGCCACTGACACCCAAAGTCACGAATAGGATGGAGGCACCTGCACCCAGTGTTAGGAATTTGGGTCCAGGGGCCAAGTTATTCCTCTGAGTAAATTCTCCCATGGGAATATTCTTCAAGGAAATTAATGATATTTAAAGTTACATAAAGGTTTAAGCTCCTCACCAGGGCTGTGGCATCAAGACACTTGATCTATAAGCAAGCAAGATGACCTCTCCAGTCCTTCAAACGGCTGGGCCACCATGACCTTCAAACATCTCCTCTCATTCAAGGGTTTTTAAGGCAGCACTTTAACCAAAAGCCACTTCCCTACTGCCTTAACAAAGGGTGAAAAACTTATTGACAAGGAACATTAAAACCCTTTTTAAAGCCTCAGAGGCTGAAGCCTTTCTCCAGGCTGCGGAGCCACTGTTGAAGCCAGGTGCCAGTTGCCCTGGTTGGCCAGGCTGCTCCCTGAGACAGCCACTGGCAGCAGCAGGCAGCTGGGGTCATGCTGGTTTTAATGGAAACCCGTTCACCTTGGCCGCATTCAGTGCACGGTGTGAAGTGCCTCTCTTTGTGCGAGGCACTAAGTAATCCCAGCTTCCTGGTAATTAAGTTCCACTCGATGATGCAACGGCTGCGATTTAAAGCACACACACAGAATGAATAAAGGGTTGCAGGGTTGTTTCCCACCCCTCCAAAAATAATTGGCTTTTACCAGTTGAGGAGGTTTCTTCACCCTTTTTCAGCAGCACTGTCATGGTGAGCTGAGCCCGCTCAGCACTGAAGCTAGCGGGACAGCCTTTCTACATACAGCAGGACCCCACGGACATGGTGCACCCTTTGTAGCACCAGCTGGGCTCACACAGCATTCTGCAGAGTTCTTAGTCTAAATAGCCAAGAAAACCACCCCAGAAGAGCAATCTGCCTTTAAGGAGCATTAGCTGATGTGAAAATAAAGAGCTACTGGGATGACATCCTCATGCTGTCTCCATTTCTAGTAACGTGTTTGACATACCCATGGGAATAAACACCCCCGTGAGCTGGCCCTGCTGTTGTCCACACGGTGCCATGGTGACAAATGGAAGCACAACAGCAATGACAAGAGTGCCCCAGGGATCCCTGAGCTGGGTAAGGCTGATGCACCCTCAGGCCTGTTTCCATGCGTCCACATAGCTCTGGGAGGCCCCATATGGCAGGAGCTCATGGCACCCGTGAGGTATGAGAGCTGCTTGGAAGGAGATTGTCTCCAAATCCCATCTGCCAACATGGGCTGAGCCCCTCCACACAGGGCTGGAATGGGGGTGGGGGCTATTTCCAGGCTGAATGAAGCCTGTAAAGCCTGAGCATCTCAAAGGGAGCACAATCCAAATTCAGGACGTCAAAACATGTCTAAGCTTTGGCCAAGATCAGCATTGTCTTAAATACCAACATTTTTCCCTGCAGATCCCAAAGCATCCTGCGAAACACTCACCTGCTCCATCACAACAGCAGCACATCCCTCGCAGACAGAGATGTCAGAGGACCCACCCAGCAGCCAAATTTGAGGTAGTCCCACTTCGTTTCTGAATCAGACCCATCTCTAGATCTGCTGCCACTTCTGTGGAAACAGAGCTGTGCACGTTAGCATCAAGAAAGGGTTAAACTCCTCAGTGAGCCGGTAATTACATTTTTACTGTAGTTTTAAAAGGCCATTTGAGGCCCTAAGGAGCAAACATTTTCCCTTTTAATGACACCATAATAGATTAAGAGGGACCCGTCTCCCAGCAAACATTAAACAAAGGAGATGGATCACACCGGCAACCAGAGCAAGTCGATCTCCTGTGTGTGGAGACACCGGGAAAGCAGCTGCAACAGCTTCAGCACAGATGTGACATGGGCAGGTCAGCACAAGCTTCCTTCTCTGCCCCGGCTCGTCTCCCAACAGCCGCCACCAAATTGAAGCTGTGCCAGACGAAAAATAAATAAATAGGAAAACAAAGTGCTTTTGGGGTGGGAGGAGGGAGGTGTTATTGCAAATGGTTTAGTTATTGTGAGGAATTGTCCAGGAGGAGGAGCAGAGGGAAGAGACAGTGGGGGAAAGGAAATATTTAGCAAGCTTCAGAAGAAGCAGATGGTTGCAATGGAAGGGAAAACGCATGCAGGATGACTCCAGTGGGAGCATGATCAGTCCTGGTTCTATAAAGGTTTAAGTGTTCCCCACTCTGGGATCACCACATCATTGCTGAAACCCCAGGGTGTTCCATGCAAGGCCAAGTGTTGGTGTCTACCCCATCACTGAGGCCAGGGAGGGGTCCCAGGGGTTTGGGAGAATCCTCCCTCAGCATCTCCAGTGCTTTGCACTGAGTGACATCCACGCAGGACACATGCTCCCTGAGCTGGCCTTGGGCCACATCACCATCCCAGGAGGCTCAGCTGATGCTTGGACTGCCCCCAGAACACGAGTCATCTCCAGCCAGGGCTGGCAGGGGAGGGACACTGACCCCTTCCACCACCCACAGTGGGATGCCAGCCCAGTCTGGGCTTGCTGGTGGAACCACCTCCAAGAGAAGCGGCTGCGACTGGCGGGATGGAAATCTGCCTAATTAGCACCAGTAAAAGCAGCAGCAGCAGCAGGGGCCCGGGCAGCCCCTGCCAAGCAAACATGTTCAAATCAAACTGCAGCTTCTTTGCTCCAAAGTTTACAAGATGTTTCTTTCAAACCCTCATTAAGCCTTTGTCATCCCCCCCACACCACCTGGCCCCCGCGCCAAGGCTCAGCTGCCATCACGTGCAGCCGCCACTCCAGCCCCACTGCTCCTCTGCCCCTGATGCTGCTGGGGATGCAAATGTTGACACATTTGGAATGGGTGGTGTGGAAGGGCACAAAAACCTGAGGGACTGGACCTTTCCTCTTTTTGGGTCATCCTCCAGACTCAGCCACCTCTGTAAAAGGACAGGAGAGGGTTTGCAAAGTGCTTTGGGAGTCTCAGGGAGCTTCCCCTGAAGCTGTGGGAGCCCACATTTAAAAGGTGACCAGCCAATACTCCAAGATGCATGCAGAGAAACAGGTATCTCTAGGGTGCACCACATCTCAGACTGCGACAAGTATGGCAGGAGGCATATCTGCATGAGTCTGATGAAGAAGCCAGTTGTGGCAAAATGCTGGGAAACTCATTGACCATAAACAGGGGCTGCAGGGAGATCAATGGGGAGAGAAATTAAGACAGGCAATGGACATCATAAAATGGTTTGGGTTGAAGGGGACCTTAATATCATCTAGTTCCACACCCTCTGCCATGGGAAGGGACATCTTCCACTAGATCAGAGTTAGACATCTCACCACGATGCATTGGATACAGGTGACAGAAAGGAAGTGTCTCCATGGGGAGAAGGACAGTCCCTGAGGATGGATGCAGGTGAATCCGAGGGGATGGGAAAGCAGCCAACTGGGACACAGTGGTCTCAGCAAGCCCCTCACCGCAGAGGGTGTTTTGTGCTTGCCTTGCTTTTATTCTCTCCTCTTGAATTGCTTTTCTGTTGTTGCTGGAGACATGGGATGACAATGGGAGACATGGGACTCAGCTCCTGCATGTCACAGGCATTTCCTGGTCAGTGCAGCATAAAGTGGCAGCATGACAGAGGCTGAACTGAAGCTGAACTGCCCACACACACACATCCCCAGGCAAAGCAGGCAGGGGGTGGGCAGGGCACACAAACACATCCCTACCAAGCTGTTTGGTGGCATTGCCAGAGGGCTCTCCAGCGGGATCAGCTGATGCCTTGAACACATTTTTTAAAAACAAGTTAATTTCCTTGGACTCTAATTAGATGCTCGGCAGCAAGTCCTGGCTCTGGGTGAGTGCCCAGGCACCTTCTGGCACTTGAGCTCAGCCTGCTGCTTCACTGCTAATTGCACAGCCCCAAAACTGTCCCTTCACCAAGCAGGGCCTCAGGTGTTGGGACACAGCACCAAGAAAAGTGCCAAATTGCGGAGCCCCACACTCTGCCAACAGCTTTCCCTTCCCAGTTGCATCCCTTCATCATGAGGGCCTGGGGGCTCCTTGAACAAGGGTGGGGAACCCCAAACTTTGTGCCAGAGGGGGATAGAACACCCTGGACATGTCCAGCCTCGCCATGCCACATGGCTTTTGCTGTGAAGAGGGAACACGGAGGAGCCCAACCAGCACTGCACTGGGAAGTGGGATACTGGGAGCACTCTGTCAATATTTATACAGCATTTTGAAAAACAAATCCTTCTCTTTTTGCTTTGCTCATGAACATGCACTTAATGTGCAGTTTACAGTCAGCGAGATGCCTCACAGAGAGCCTGAGAGGCAAAGCTCATCAAGAGAGAAACCAAGACATGGAGCAACTCACTTGAAGTTCCCAACCATGAAGGAAACCAGCCCTCTTGCTGCCCTACACATAAGCACTCAAGTCCTTCTCTTCCTCCTCCCAGAGGAGCACTCCCAGAGTGCTTCTCATTTTTCCCTTTATTGGCTGGATCACACAAGCACTTTCCTGCCCAGTAGATCACCCTTGCAAATACTGCCCTGTGCCTGGGTTTTTTTAGAGCTCCATAGCTGGTCACCTCCATCACGTGCAATTCACAGATGCCAACAGTAGCAGAAAAAGAGCTACAATTCAGTTCTGGCCTGCTCCTGGCCTCCCACCACTGCTCTCTACTCATAAATGATCCAGTCCCCCACGTAGCATGCCCACGCTCTCCTGCAGGGCAACTCTGGCAGAAGTCACGGCAGGAGAGGTCAGACACTGAGTTTGGGTGAAAGCAAACAGCTGTGGACAAGCAGGTGGTGAAGCAGAGCCCCATGGGCTCAGCAGAGCTTGCAAAACCTGCTGGGCTAATCCCACAGGCATTTGCTTGTGCTGAGGTTGGCTCCTCTCCAGTGAGGTTCCTGCCCATCCCAAGCCAGCTCATTTGGTCAGCCCTGCCACACACTGCTGGTAAAGTGCATAAGCCCCGGCACCTGCTGAGAAAACACTGGTTGTGGGGACTTTAGATATCCATGGAGCAGAGGCAAGCATGGTACAGCCTTGGTCAGGTTGGGTGTTTCATGTCCTTCTGTTGGCCATGAGCCGGCAGCCTGGCTGTGCACTGTGTCGTGCAGCATCTGCCCAGAGAGATGCATGCTGATAAAACAGCCACAGAACAAGAAACGCAGCTGTAATGGGCAGAGCTGGCTGTGCTGGCTCCAGATCAGAACAAACATCAACAAAGGATACAATAAAGGCAACTGGCAGGCTCTCGGTGAAGAGTTTCCTCGCCCATCCCCACTCTCTTCCTTGCAGGACTACCACAGTGTCTCTTGTGACCTTGCAGCACAACAGCTGTGGGCAGCCAGGCTGGGGCTTATGCTCTGCTGAAAAAAAAAATAAAAAAAGGGGGGGGCGGGGGGAAGGGCCTCAAGAAGGGATGTGCACAGTGTGACCGGGTACGGGCAATGCAGAAACCAGCCCCACAGAATCATAGGAATTATTTTGGTTGGAATTGACCTTCAAGATCACCAAACCTAACTGTTCCCCCAGCACTGCCAGGGCACCACTAAACCATGTCCCTGAGCTCCACATCTATACATTTCTAAATCGTAGAAACTGTGGTTGGAAGAGACCTTTAGTTGCAACTCCACTGAAACACCCTCCAAGCTTTGCAAAGTCTGTCTCGGTTTTTGAGGTGGAGTAAGGCCAGGGATAAAGCCCTAAAAAACATCTGGCTTCAGCACTCCCAGTGTTGGGTTATTCCCCTTTTGATACTACTCTTTATTTTGATTGAAAAATATTTTGCAGGACCTCACTCTTGCCTGAAGAACTAACATCAACATGAAGTTCTGTAAGTTCCTCAAAGGGAAATGCTTGAAATTAAATAATAATAATAAAGTAGAAAATAAAATGCAACAGCCTTCTCTTTTTATAGAATCATCAAGTCTGTTTGCTTTATGAAGGTCTGAAG
>JAAGNO010026532.1:0-10129 GCA_033439905.1 Ceryle rudis
TTAAATCTCCAGAAGAATTAGAGCATATAAAATACAGTTCAAAGAGCATAATAACCTAGAAGACTATGTAATTTTTTTTTCAGTTTCTTTTTTTTCTGTGTTTTTGTTTGTTTGTTTGTTTGTTTGTTTGTTTTTTTAATTTGATTATTCAAATTGAATCAGAAGCTTCAGTATAGGTGCAACTTTGCCTTTCTCATCCTTTGACAAGTTTGGATGTCTTTCCAGAGGTGTAACTGAAGGTCATGACACCACTAGCTTTAACAGCCTTTATGTGAGGTGCAATGATCACAATAGCACAGGCCTTAATTTTTTCTGCCTATGTCCATCTGGGGGGAAGCTATTCAGTGAATGAAACTCATACTATTGCTGCATCTCTACAGCTCTAAGTATTTGAGTCAGGTAGTTCAAGCCTAAATTAAGCACGCTTGTAGGATCTGCAACCATTTACGTGGATTGTAAGGTAAAAGCACCTTACAATGTCATCTGGTAATCCTCTTGAAATGTCTCATACCAGTATAGAAGAAACACCACAGAGACCCTGTTCTTTATCTGCCTTGTTAGTGCATATATAGCATCTTGATAAAACTATTAGTGAGTAAGTAGATAAGTTTAAGTAGTCCTAGTTTTGGTAAATTTATGGACACAGAAAATCTGAGGAAATCACAGCTGTTGGCTAGCATGTCTGCAGAAAAGCAAAGCTGTTTGCAGATTCATACAAGTTTGAGCTGAACCCTGTGCAGTTTCATTTATTTCACAGATGTGGGAAGCTGTGGATGCAATGAGGCATGCAAGAAGACACAGTAAACTGGAGCAGACATAATAAAAAACAGAACCTATAGATCTCATTCCTCAGCTTTAACTGCTAAATAACAATCTCCTCTACCAAGCAACAAAAGCTTTGAGAAGGTGAATGTGTAATGGCATTATCTAGGAATTTACCTACTAAATCCTCTTCTACCACAAGGGACTACAATGTGGGCAATGCTCTTGATCCTCCCTGCTCATTCTCATGACAGGTGACTCTGATGGCTGTTGATTTGCTGATCCTAAGTGTGTTTTCTGATGTTGAAAAATATTCTGTGTACTGTGCCCAGAGGATATTAATGGAACGGGAAGACTGGTCAACACAATCTCTACAGAGCAGAATCAGCGTCTTTGGCCTATAAAAATCCAAGTTGACAGCAAATAATTTATAAAAGAATATTCTTTAAGCTAACCCAGCCCACCTATAAGCTTTTGGGTGACTTAAGTCAGAGTTTTAGGTATGTAAAATTGCAATTAATTATATATAAAACAGAAACCATACCCACATTGATTTTATAGACCAGGATTATGTGTCAAATTCTGAAATCCTGTTTTCTTTTCCTAGCTAAGTTAGTTGATGATTTGTTTGTACTGTGTATGAATTTTTGTTTTGTTGTGCTGAAAAAATACTTTATTTTCAGACTGTGTAAATTTTCAGAATTTTTTTTACTCAATAAAAGAAAAGTTTCTTATTACCTTCCTTTAAAAATGGTGTTTCAAATTTGACTGTATGTCATTAATAAAATGGTCTTCCTATGCCAAAAACAAGAAATAAACACAAAAGCCAGAAAGTAACATATCCTTCCCAGAAAAAAAAATCAATTGTGCAAAATCTGCTTTGTACATTGTATGAAATTCTCATGATTCAAACTGAAAGAATGGGGAGTTAGTCTTTCTCTGTATAAGAAGCTTATTTTAGAATAGAATAGAATAGTAATTGTTATGGTTGGAAAAGACCTTTAAGATCACCAAGTCCAACTGTTAACCAAGCACTGCCAAGTCCACCACTAAACCACATCCCTACGTGCTACATCTAAACATCTTTTAAATACTTCCAAGGATGGTGATTCCACCACTGCCCTGGGCAGCCTGTTCCAATGCTTGATGACCCTTTCAGTGAGGACATGTTTCCTAATGTCCAATCTAAAACTCCCCTAGTGCAACTTGAGGTTATTTCCTTTCATCTTATCATTTATTACTTGGAAGAAGAGACCAACCCCCACCTTGCTACAACCTCTTTCAGCTAGCTATAGAAAGCAGTAAGGTCTCTCCTGAGCCTCCTTTTCTCCAGTCTGAACAAATCCAGTTCCCTCAGCCGCTCCTCAATAAGACTTGTTCTGCAGACCCTCCACCAGCTTTGTTGCCCTTCTTTGGACACGTTCCAGCACCTCAATGTCTTTCTTATAGTGAGGAGCCCAAAACTGAACATAGTATTTGAGGTGTGGCCACACCAGTGCTGAGTACATCATTTCCCTAGTCCTGCTGGCCACAATATTTCTCATACAGGCCAGGATACCATTGGCCTTCTCGACCAGGTGGGCACACTGCTGGCACATATTCAGCCAGCTGTTGAGTGACACCCCCAGGACCTTCTTTGCCAAGCAGCTTTCCAGCCACTCTTCCCCAAGCCTGTAGCATTGCAGGGGTTGTTGTAATTCTGGTGCAGGACCCAGCACCTGGCCTTGTTGAACCTCATATACCTGGTCTCAGCCTATCCATCCAGTCTGTCCAGATGTATCTGCAGAACCTTCATACCCTCAAGCAGGTCAACACTCCTGCCCAAGTTGGTGTCATTTGCAAGCTTCCTGAGGATTCCCTTCATCCTCTTGTCCAGATCATTGATAAAGATACTAAAAAGAACAGGTCCTAATACTGAGCCCTTGGGAACACCACTTGTGACTGGTCACCAACTGCATCTATCTCCTTTTACCACCACTCTCTGGGCCTGGCCATCCAGACAGTTTTTCACCCAGCAAAACGTATACCCATCCAAGCCATGAGCAGCCAGTTTCTCCAGGAGAATGCTGTGGGAAACAGTGTCAAAGACCTTCCTAAAGTTGAGGTAGACAACATCCACAGCCTTTCCCTCATCCATTAAGTGGTTCACCCTGTCATAGAAGAAGATCAGGTAAGTCAAGCAGGACTTGTCTTTCAAAAGCCATGCTGACAGAGCCTGATCATCTGGTTGTCCTCTACATGCCATGTGATGGCCCACGCATGATACTGTATGATCTGCTCCATAACCTTCCCTGGCACTGAGCTCAGACTGACAGGCCTGTAGTTCCCTGGATCCTCCTTCTGGCCATTCTTGTAGATGAGAGATACATTCGCTAACCTCCAGTTAACTGGGACCTCCTTGACTAGCCAGGACTGATGATGGAAAGCTGCTTGGTGAGCACTTTTGCAAGCTCCTTTAGCACTCAGGTGGATCCCATCCAGCCCCATAGACTTGTTTGTATCTAAGTGCTGTAGCAGGTCACCAATCATTTCTCTTTGGATTATGGGGGCTTCATCTCCATCCCTGTCATCCAGCTCAGGGAGCTGGGCACTCAAACAAAACTGGTCTTGTTATTAAACACTGAGGCAAAGAAGGCTTTAGAAGTACCTCAGCCTTTTCCTCACGTTTGGTCACCATGTTTCCCCTGATAAACAATAAAGGATAGAGATTCTTCTTAGGTTTCTTTTTGTTGCTAATGTATTTATAGGGGGTTTTTTATTGTCTTTTGTGGTGGTAGTCAGATTAAGTTCTAGTTTGGCTTTGACCCTCCTGATTTTCTCCCTGTATGACCTCAAGACATACTTGTAGTCCTCCTCAGTTGCCTGTCCCTTCTTCCAAAGGTTGTAAAGTCTCCCTTTTTTCCTGAGTTCCAGCCAAAGCTCTGTATTCAGCCAGGACAGTGTTCTTCCCTTTTGGCTCATTTTTCGGTACATAGGGACAGCCTGCTCCTGCATCTTTAAGATTTCTTTCTTGAATCATGTCCAGCCTTCCTGGACATCTTTGCCCTTCAGGACTGCCTCCCAAGGGACTCTATCAACCATGTTGCTAAACAGGTCACAGTCTGCCCTCTGGAAGTCCAAGGTAGCAGTTCTGCTGACCCCCCATACTTACTTCCTCAAGAATCATAAATTCTTATCATTTCATGATTACTGTGTCCAAGAGAGTTTCCAATCATATCATCCACAAGTCATTCTCTGCAAACAACAGGTCCAGTGGAGCAACTTCGCTAGTTGGCTTACTCATCAGCTGTGTCAGGAAGCTATCTTCCACACATGACAGGAACCTCCTAGACAGTTTACTCTCTGCTGTACTGTATTTCCAGAAGACATCTGGTAAATTGAAGTCCCCTACGAGAACAAGGGCTAGAGACTGTGAGACTTCTCCCATTTGCTTAGATAATATTTCAGTAGCCTCTTTATCCTGGTTGGGTGGTCTGTAACAGATTCCCACCATGATATCTGCCTACTTTGGCCTTCCCTGTGATTCTTACACATAAAAATTCAACTCTATCATCACCATCATTACACTCTAGACAATCAAAACACTCCTTAACAGACAAGGCTACCCCACTTCTTCTCCTTCCTTGTCTATACCTTTTAAAGTGTTTATAAGCATCCATTGCAGCACTCCAGTTATTCAAGTCATCCTAACATGTTCCAGTAATGACAAACACATCATAGTTTTCCCGCTGTACAATGGCCTCCAGCCCTTCCTGTTTGTTGCCCATGCCATGTGCATTGGTGTAGATGCACTTCAGTTGGGCTAAGGATCCTGTCACCTTTTTGGAGGGAGAAAGCCTAATTCCTACCTGACCATTTTCAGGCACTTCCATGGTTTCTAACACATCAATAACCTTTGTGTCTTCACTGCCACATGGATTTCCATCTTCTACTCCCACTGAGATGGCAGACTGAAGGACCTCATTAGCACACTGTCTCTCAAACACTGGTGTGTGGTCCCAGGTTTATCTCTAATAAGCCTGTTTTTATCCCTCCCCCCTTCAAATTTTGAAGCTCTTTCAATGATCCCTGTCAATCCTGTGCAAAAATCGTTTTCCCCCTTTGAGACAGGTGCACCCTGTCTGTCAGCAACAGACCTGTTGTTGTGTAGACTGATCCATATCAAAAAACCCAGTTCAATAAAATCTTTTTCCTACTATAATGTGAGCTGGACCACAGCAATGCAGATCATCTTTTTATTAGAGCGTGTGGATAACAAAACTTGAAGCTAATCATTAGCTGAATTGTAAACTCTACCTATATTGTGATACAAATCCTAGTGGGACCAGAGCCTGTAATCCCATAATTGCTGTAACAAGATGAAATGCATACAGAGAGTACATAGAATATAAGCTTTATATTTTCTGACTTTATCTTTCTACTCTCTTCATTAATGTATAGATTTTTTTTTCCCTCGACTACAGAGCAAAATATGCCATATCAGAAGTCAATATAGCTTAAAATGGGAATGTTTCCAAGGAGAACCTACTGGCTTGGCTCTGGCATGACTTTAGTTCTTACGAAAGCTAATCCACTGCACTGAATAAAAGAACTCTTTCAAAGCGTAACTTGTAATTGCTGTTAAAAGTTTTTCCATATGTTAATAAAGTTTACTAAAATATTTAAAAATAATGGAGAATATTCTTGTAATTCTGTGGCTCAGGTCTGAAGTTTCACACATTCTCACTGGGACTCTTAGTGTGAGAACAATGATTTAAAAGCCCTCCCCCTGCCTTGGATATGAGGGGGATAATGGTTTTGCAGGAGAATGACAGCTGCAGCAACCAGGGATGAGGTAAATTTTGCCTGCACCACAGGCAAACTTCACCTGCATAAGAAGCTTCTCTTAACTTTGTTTTTGGATCTCTTTTTAATTTCTGAGGCTTTCTGACAGCCTAATCATAAGGAAGCAAGTGCAAGTAGCCTCTTTAGTGGAGCTGGGTTGTATGTACTGATGGGAACAAAGGTAGGGTAACAAAAAGGCAGCAGGAGGGGAGGCCTTCCTCCTATTTTTGCTCTTTTTTCCTAATCTCTTTATACTTATGGCTAAACAACCTTTTATTCTCATGCACTCAAAGTGATTTGTTATCCAGCCCATTGCCAACACTGCTGCTGAGGTAGCCTCCAACTCTTTCTTATCCTGTACTTGCTTTGCTTGTCTTGGGAAATGCTCTTTTGGTTGGTTTGTCATAAAATGGAGAGCAACAGAGAGGCACTGGAAATAAAGTATTTCTGGAGGCTGGAGAGGAAGAAGGTGGACACCAGGATTTCCTAGGGCATGCAGACCCAGGGGACATGAATACAGAGGAAAATATATGCAAGAAGATAGTTGAGATAGTTGCTATGATAAAACGTCTTCTGTCTATCACAATCTTCATGTTATCTTCAAATTATTTCTGTATTCAGAATAAGCTTGAAAAGCAGAATCTGGGCATAGTATGGGCAGTAACTTTTAATATATTATTGTATAAATATATTGCTATTGCATGGGTCTGCATAATAGGAGTTGGAGCATTTTTTAGTTGAATGTGACATAGGCTGAAATGGAATGAAAACATACATTATTTTTAATTAGATATTTTTATTATAACTAAAATGGGGAAAATTGCATTAAAAATGTTTATTTTTTACTAAGAGAACAATAAGAACAATGCAGATAAGATAAATTCAGTGGCCACAGGAAACTTCTTCAGCCATAGATGTTCTGTAATGTCAATATGAAAATATGAACTACGAGAACAAAATATTGTTGACTTAGCACTTGCAACATAAAGTATGAAAATCCACAGTTAAACTCAAAAGAAGAAGAAGCCTCAAGGCATTATTTAAAAGCAATGTTATTTTCAACAACATCTATGAATTATTCCTTACTAGTCTGTGGTTCTTTGTTTCAAAAGTGAAAGGTGTTTACTTTTTAAAGATATTAATTGATTAACTATCCTTCTCTTCCCAAGCTAGTTAGGGAAAAAAAAAAAAAAAAAAAGGCCAGCTTTCTGTGAGAGCCAAGGATATTAAATTCCAAAGGAAGAAAGGTTAAAGATTAAGAAAGGGACAACAGAAGCCAGTGATTTGCCATGCTTTGCTGGTGTCTGGGAAGCCTTATTTTTTCCCTCAGCTGGTCTCCAAGCATCTTGAAAGTAAGTGCTGACTCACCGCCCTAATATTTGTTAATCACATCAGACTGCATTTGTCAACAAATATTAGGTATCTTATTATAGACTGACATTGTGAGACAATGTTTTCTTTGTTAACTTTGGGGTTTGAAAATTGGCTTTGCATTGAATCTGAAAAAACCCCACCACCAACAACTGGTTTTTGTTAAATGGTTTCATGGCCTCTTCTGCCCTAACTTCAGTCTTGGCCATGTCTTTTGCATGTACAAAGTACCTTTCATGTTGCCAGTTCATAGAAGCTTCACCTTCCCAGAGATTATAATGGCGTGATTTGACTTTCAGTGTGCTGACAGAATTCTAGTGGAGTGCTAGTATTCAATTTCCACAAACCAGAGTGAAATACATTAGTTTTCTCAACATAGAAACACTAAACATTTAAGTCAGTTTAAAACTGCATCTATACTTACCTAAAGAAAACAAAATAAGGCAAAAATCTATTACTATATTGTACATGCATCTTAATTTGCATGCAGAGAGAGGACTGAGGTCCTTAGACAACTAAAATTTATGTCAAGGTACCAAGTGCTGTAAAAAACCCACACCTGAAAAATAGTTCTTTATTCCATAATTTTTTAGGTCAGAAATGATTTCTAATTTATACATATTTTATTTTTTATATATCTTCATGTTGCATAATATATACAAAACACTATATCATATTCTATTCAGCTCACATATATTAAGATGGGAAAAACACAAAATCCAAGCCATTTCCTTCCATAGTGGCATTCTATTTCTTCTTCTGTGAGGTTTTAGTGCTCTTGAATTCTTCATTAACTTCAGAAAAAAAAGTTTCCACATGTCGAACATGTGCCAAACTGCTAATATTGAAATAGTTTTTTTCTCCCCAGTATAATTAGTTTTTTGAAAAACAGGTTTGCGGATGGAAGAACTAATGGGTTATAGACAACAAAAGAAAAAAAAATACTATTTGTGACAAAAATTTGTGAAGTTTTTTTCTTACTCTTTAGAATAAAGTAGATTTTATAACAGGAAGACTCAAGAAGCCATAGGTTATTTTGTTTGTTTGTTTGGGTTTTTTTTCCCTGGATTGGTTTCAATAGATAAGGGGTGTGGTGCTCTCACTTGAAGTTTCCATTGACAGAGTTCATCACTCCCTTAGATCATAAACTCTGTGCATGTTAAAACTGGATTTATTTGTACTTAGGAATCTTAATTTTGTACCTGTAGCTGTTAGTTCATTGTGGTTTGGCCTCTATTGTGTACCTTTATTTTTTTCTTCGCTTTCCTGTTTCTATGAATGGTTTTGTTTTAAAATATTACTGGCTATTTTGAAAATCTACTCTGAGTAGACCAAACAATCAAAAGCCATATCCATGAAAGTTTTAACCACCCCCAAAAAAATAGAAATAAAAGCAGCTTATTTTCCATAACTCAGTATTTAATTTCCCCAAATCTGCACAAAATAAAATAGAACTACTTAGTAGAAATATTTGCTTGCCTGTCTTCTGAAGTTGCCTCTTTGGTTTGTCTTCATCTTTCTTCATACTCAGTGAGTACACAATAGATGTTGGTTGGCCACTTACTTCCTCATCTAAAAAAAAAGTTTTACCCAGAGACAGAATTACTATTGATGAACAAGACTTCATTTCTCAATGTACAATGTTCTTTTGACTATCTGGAAAAGACTAAAATAAGATAGTCCTGTCTCTTCCTATCATAAATCTGGTTAGTTGAGATCAGATGTCCCAGCTGTGTCCCCTCCCAACTTCTTGTGCACCCCCAGCCTACTCACTGGTTGGGGCAGTGTAAAAAAGAGAAAAAGGCCTTTATGCTTTGTAAATACTGCTCAGTAATAGCTAAAACATTGGTGTGTTATCAATGCTGTTTTGGTCACAGATCCCAAACATAGCACCACACAAGATACTTATGTGGAAAATTAACACTATCCCAGCTGAAACCAGTACACTGTGTCCCTATTTGATATATTTTTGATATATTTGATATATTTTTTTCTCTTGAGTTATTCTATGAATTTAACATCTTTTCTTTCATACCTCTGGGAAACCTAACAATAGAGCTAAAGAAGCATGCTGATTATATTAAACACTTTTGTGAGTAGTATTTTTCAGAAATTGGCTGGTAGGACAATGGTCAAAAAGACTTCAAGATTCCTGACTTGTGTTGCAAAGTAATATCTAAAAAAAAAAAAAAAATCCCACATTTATAAGAAGAAATATGGAAAGTCAATTCAGGGGAAAAATCTAGGAGAGCCAAAAGGCTGAAAACTTGTGCTAAAATGATAAATCCTCATCTAAAACCTCACATCTGACAGCATTAAAAAAGCCCAATTTATCTAGTAGTTTTGATCTGTTGCTCTTGAATTCCTTTCTTTTTATTAATGAACTGTCACCCAATCATTCTTCCTCTTTATCCTTTATCTATAATAATTTTATGGGGCTTTTTTTCTAAATCATAATAAAAGTTTAATAGAAAAGTAACAACCACCATCTATGTGAGATCTAAAGATAAATGTTGTTTCAATGATTTTTCCATATTTATATTTAGCTGCTTCATAGCCAATGCTGTAATAACATGCATTAAATCACATTTTTGAGATGCTTGTCCCTTTTTTAAAAGAAACAAACAAATAACTCAAGCAGCAAGTACCAATCTGAAAAATACAGGCATACTGAATGGCACTTTTAGAGGAGGTACATCTAGAAAGTGTTGTGGAAAAATATCCTTCTGTCTATTCACTAAAAATCCTCCAAGTCATAACACCATAACTCTATCACCATGATTTGATTTGCTGTTGGTAAATGCACTATTAGGAAATCAGCGTGTACTATTAGAGATTAACAACATCTTTTTTTCACTTGAGTCAGCCTACTAGCCTCAGACAAGATAAATAAAGACAGGGCCCACTCTGGTTTTGAAAAGTCTCTCATTTCTGTTGATTACCAGCATCTAATTCAGTTGTAAAAATTATTTCATATAATAATAATGCAAATATAAATCATTAATAGAATTTCCTAAAAATAGGCAAAATATGTTGACTGGGCAGTAACCATCACTGCGTAGTTTCCTATTATGCAGTTACTCACATCCATCAGAAATATGAAATAAGTCCAGTCAAAACTCTATTTAATTTTAGAATATTACTAATTTTCAGATAATTTGGAGACAGTCTG
>JAAGNO010026532.1:15936-26287 GCA_033439905.1 Ceryle rudis
GATATGAGGGCAGACAGGTTAATTTTTTTTTTTACTCTTAATCCCTATGGGTGAATATTAATAGTTAAAAGAATGATGCATGCCGAAAACACTTTGTGAAGTCTGTGCAGCAAATGTGAAGATAGATGTGATAGATCTATGACTTGCTAAAATTAGGCAGGCATCACTTGCTGTAGAAAATACTTTTTCTCTCCATCAAAATACTGAAAATGTGCATTAGTAAGAAAGACCACTGGCTACAATGAGGTATTGAACTTTCTTGTTGTGCTGAGTTCAGCTAGGATAGGGTTAATTTTGACCAGAAACTGTAATGGGGCCAAATCCAGGATAGACAACTGAGACAGCCAATGGGATAGGGTTATTTGATATCATATTGAGTTGTCATGCCTGATATAAACGAGCAGAGGGGGGGGGCCAGGAAGGGCACATGGGTCTCTGGCACAGAGCAGTCATTGAAAATCTAGGTAGTCACTGTGTTTTCTATCAGTCATTTTATATATTGTTTCATCACTATTATTGTTACTACTGTAGTTTCTTCTCCTCTTGCATTGTTCTATTAAATTCTCATTATCTCAACCCACAGAGGTTTTCCTTTTTCTCTGGATTCTCCTTCCCATCCCACTGGTGGGTGAGGGCAGTGAGTGAGTGGTCACAGCTTAGCTCCTGGCTTGGTCTAAACTATGATGCTTATGCAAATTAATATATAGGAAGTTTATGTCTTTTTTTTTTTTTTTCCAAAGGAAGGCATTCTACACTACAGATGTTTTAGATTATATATATATAAAACAAGCAAACACAAACAAGAATATACATAATTGTTTTAATTCTGTTTACACAGAATATGACTATAGGGCCTGATGAGATACTTCCTATATGAAGAAAAATATTTCTTCATGCAACATTGCTTTGAATGTGAAGTTTTTCAGTTAAGACTCAACAGCGTAGTAAACCTTGTTTTCATGACTAAACCCGAATTTCTACAGGACAGTAACATCAAATGAGATCAGGATACCCTGAATTAGCAACCAGTTTTGCTGTCACTTGTGTGCCTCAGTGTCTCCAAGCTGCAGTTGCATTTAGGGCTTGTCAGAACTGTTCTGTCACAATGCCAAGAATGGTGGCCACCATCCTCTTCTCACACCACTGAAATGTTACTACTGGTTTCATGTCACCCTTCAGTGGGATGAAATGATAGCTCAGGAAGCTAGTGCAACTAATGGAGGTTTAAGTAGGTGCTGACACTTTTTGAGTGCACTTGTTAGTTAAAAATGAAATGAAAGCACACATTGCAATAATAACCTGACAGAAGACATGGCATTAAGCACTCTGCCAACTCCTGATCAGAAGAATGATAGGCCTGGGAAATGGGAAATACTAGATTTCAAAGGTAAATTTTAAACTATTTCTACAGAACATACATTTCCATGAAGATATGCTTTTATGTACATAATATTGGAGACCAATTCTCCTGCACCTCTAGAACAAACAAGATCAGATGAAGTTTGTGATGGAGACATGACAGGTTTGAAGCCTAATCTGCTTCTAGGGCATTAGTGGCTACTGATATCACAATAAGCTGCTTCCTTTTACTGTGTGGCATTTCATGACCCAGCTGTCATTAATAATTGCAATGTTTAGCCACATGTGCCCATTCAGTCTTGCTACTAAACTGACAATGGGGAAGACTATTCTGATGTGGTGTTGTCCTTTAGGAAAGAGAACTGAGGTCCTATCACGCATCCCAGTCACTGGTTCTCTGATGCACATGAGCTAAGTTGAACCACCTGAGAGCTAGGGCTCTGGATGGGTGGCTTGAGTCAATATTGTCTGCAGACAACAGAAGAATCTCACAGATTTTAATACTGTACTGGAACTGTTCCTTGGCCCACAGTTTGGGCTTTGAAACAAATAAATGGAGTAGGAACACTCGATTTATTTTAAGCTGTAAAATTGGTGTTAAATATATTTGAGGTTAACCATATGTTAATGACATTAAATGAAAGATTGAGTAAGTCACATAAATGTAAATGATACTTCTTGGAAGCATTTAACCTGTCTGTAATCATGACAAGAAAGTGAAACTTCTCAAGACCACTTTTGGATTCGTATATAAATTAGTCAAGTTTAATTGAAATCCTTCAGAACTTAACTTTAGCATAGTTCACTGCTTTTACCTTCAGTTTATTAAATTTTTATGTCTTCCATATTCTATGCATTTAGTTTTCCAGTAAATGACCACAGTACAGTAGTTTCCCAGCAGTGATGTAATACTGCAGAAATAGTCCAAGCTGAGTTCTCTACAAAGTGCTACATTTTTGTCTTTGTCTCTTGACTTTCATTTATTTTTTTTCTACAGAAAAGGGTTTTGGGCTGTGTAAAGCTTTTATAATAGGAAATGTATACAGAATATTGCTGTTTATAAACATCAGTAACTACGTAACTGATCAAATGGCTTCCTCATTGGGTGTGAGTGTAGACTCATCATTATTCCTGCAGATTTTTAATAAAATCAGGCTTTTTGACTAAGATAGTCTTTTTTTTCCTGGTCTTCATTTTAAGTGAAGGCCTAGATAAAAGTTAACTGCCTGAAACTCCCTGATAAGACAAACGGCAACACACTGTTATCTTTCTCAACAAGAAATGAATACACTAAGGAAGCTCAAGGCTTTCTGTCTGCTTGGAAGCTGGCAGAAAACACTTGTGATATTATTCAGTACAGGACTGCGGGGATAAATTAAGTTGAAAAAATACCACGTCTCTATTTTGCCAGAATTCTAGTTCATTTTCAGTTGGACTTTGATTAAAGGACAGCAGCTATCAGCATATATATATCAGTACAACTGAATTATCTCAGTATTTTAAGAAGTCACATTCATTGTTTCTTTTCAGCTACAACCTGTCCTTCTCTAAACCACCATCTCACATTGCAACTGATCTACATGCCTCTTCTATCAAATGTTAATTTTTTCTTTTCCTTTTTTTTTCAAAGAATTAAATCATTAATGCATTTATTGTGTAAAATTATAAATAAATGTAGAACTGAGACCTGTTTATTGCGACACTTTCTCTGGGATGGGCAGAGACATTCGTATCTAATGCCAAGAAAATGCCTGCTTTAGCTCAAGACGTTATGGTAAGCCATTTTTGAGCCAAGGACATTTTGAGGACTAGATCCAAGTCGGTATGGAGATGGCAGTGCATAATATTTTGTCAAAGATGGAAACTTAACAGTTGAATTCCTTTTATAATTATTCAACGCATATATTACATATGCCTTGTCAATGTATTAAGCTTCATTTTCATTTTAAAAACATCCCAACAGAAGAGGGAGGGAAGACAGAAACAGAATATCATGACTGACCTTAAATTCTATTCCTGAAAAAATATTTGTGATGCTAATTACCAGCTTGTGCCATTTTTATTATCCTTCTGGTTTATGCAGCCCACGTCTCATTTTCCAAATATATTTGCAAAAAAAAATTACAAAAAAATAAGTAAAGTATCTCCTTGCTGAGTCCTCTGGTAATGATACATCCATAGAATTATTCTGTAAAATTATTCTGTAGAATAACTCTCATATAGTTTTGTGGGTTTTAAATTATTTCTTGAAATAGTTTATTTAGAATATGAATAGACCCTTTTTGTTTTGTTTTGTTTTGTATGTTCTCTTATAATGTGAAAAAATACAGATAGCTAAGAAGAAAAGATGACATGCAAATCTCAGTATTAGTTAAGTCTCTAGGAGTTAAACAGAAAGATTTTAATCTTTGCTGTTTGCAGTGTTGTCTTTTCTGTATTATTATGAGTTTACATTCATGCTAAATTTTTGGCCATTTTAGCATGAATTGGGATGAAGTTCTGTGTTTGTTTCACACTGGGAATCAAACAATAGTCTCTCTTTTGTTGTACCTAATCCAAAGCAGAAGTGAAAAAATTTACTTCTGGTTTGACCTCATTTGCTAGGACTGTTGACACGAATTTAGAACTGGAAATCTGAGAGTGAATAATCTAATACATCTGCTTTTTTTTATCTGTAGAAATATAGATAGGTACAGTTCTAACACAATGAATCAGGGAACTATTTCCATCTGCCAGTATAAATCATGTATATATTGTCATTCCCAAGCCTCCTTTTCATGCCTTATGGGGGTTGGGGGGGGGATGTCAGGTGTTTGCTTTTCTGTGTTTGAATCTAGTAATCTCACAATCTGTACATTTCTGCAATAGTTCCAATAGGTTTTGCATTCTATTAATCAAGTGCACCTAGGAAGAGCATGCACTTATCATATATGAGTGGCTCTAAAGAATGGAAACCATTTTTGTTATATAATAATTACAAAATCTTAAAATATTCCCTGAATGCTTATTTCCAAAACCTGTTTACAGAATGAAAATAGTGTCACCTCCATACTGAATCCTACCATCTCTTTCAATGTATGTGGTGTCTCTTAGCTAGCATCTGACCATCTCAGCAACATGTATGTTACTTTCCTGAAGTATCCCCACATCTGCCCTAAAGGCTATTTAAGCAGTTGAATACCTTGTTGTGGAAGGGACTCAACACTAGCAGTATGAAGAATAACATGATACTGTATTTCTTCTGCACAGTCTTAATTTATTTGTTGAAGTCACAGTTTTCTATGGTTGAGAGAAACTAGCTGGTTGTAGTATTCATAAAAATATTAATATGCATATATAAGAATATTTTGTCCCATCTTCCTGCAGTGTGACTCTACCTGCATGAACATGCTTTTATGTCACTTTGAAAATATCTCTTGGAAGTCAGACATAGGTAGATAACCTGCTTTTAGGATTACATCTTATTATAGAATTCCACATATTTTATCCACTAAAATAACCTCATCATTGATTTCATTAAATAATTGTGCTTTGTATCAAATTGTTGAATTATAATTAGTGAAGTGGATAGGCTGGAAGAGTGGGCTAACAAGAACCTGATAAAGTTCAACAAGGACAAGTGCAAGATCTTACACCTGGGAAAATATGTGTAGCACAGACTGGGATCTGGAGATCCTCCAAAAAGCTGCTCTCTGGCAAAGAAGATAGAGACTCTCTTTTTACAGGGAATCATGTGGAAAATATGAGGGGTAATGGGTACAGGTTACTCATTCTGCTAATCATTGTACATGCATAAACACATAATCATTCTAGAATTCTATGCTACTGCTGGGGAGACTCTCACTAGACACAAGAGGAAAAATTTTCACAATGAGAACAACCAGCCATTTGAACAATGTCCCCAGGGAAGTGGTGGAGTCACCAATGTAGAAGATTTGTGAGATTCAGCTGGACAAGGTGATGGGCCATCTTGTCTAAACTGTGGCTTTCCCAGGAAAGGTTGGCTGAGACAATCCTTGAGATTCCTTCTAATTTATTTGGAATTCTATGATTCTATGAAGTGCTAGCATGGGCTAACTGCAATCAAGCATGTAAACACTAGCAACTGATTAGTATCTTTTTAAATGCTTCTCCTTTTGGGTTCATTATGCTACCGTTTGGACTTTAAAAATCATGGCAGTAACCTGTTTTATGGTGTAGCTGGTATCCCTTTCCCATTTGTATCCAGAAATGAAAAATCATTGCAACATGCTGTTTTGTAAGTTACCTAACTGGCTTTAAAGTTCCTAGTTAAGGTTTTTTCTAAACCTCTGGAAAGTTTTTAAATTATTATCATAATAAACTAAGTACTTTGTTACATCATTAAAAAAAAAAATAAAAATAGTTTCTTTAACAGTATTTGTCTTAACCATTGAGAAATAGTATAAGAGCACAAGAAGTTAAGATTTAGCTCACTGCATGATCACGTGAAATATCTTTCAGTAGATTGGTCAATTGACCTTTGCTAGAAGTACAAGGACTCTATTTGTCCTTTATTTGCCTTTCATATATAAGCTTCAGTGTCCTGCTCTGGGATATGGAACTTAACATAAAATATAGTTGTCAGTTCTATTATACACAGAGACTGATAAAGATATTGATATTAAAAAAGTGTTTTGTCCTTCAAGTCCATTGACCTTGGCTACCAAAATTATCTGAAGTTGAGCATAATGACAGTGGTTTGTGGTTTATGCAAGCCACTGGTGCAAAGCCAGTGTTAACTCAATAGAACAAGTCATGTTTTTCATACACTGTTAGCATTTCCTAGCCCTTCACTTTCTGGTTGGAAAGAAAGTTTATACAGTAAGTCATACTCAGGCTGCTCTATTTCCTTTTTTCACTAGTTAGGTTAGTATATTACTTTTTTAATATCCAAATCTTATTTTTTCTCTAAATATAACCTGATTGTTATTTGAATTTTCCTATTTTGTGCATGGGATCTGTCATGGACATTGTAAGTGGCATATTTTTGCTCTCATATTAAAGGGAAAAAAGAGTTTAGATATTCTAAGATAATTTTCAATTCACCTTGCTTCATCATAAATTGGTTTGCGCAATACTTCTGATTTCAATTGTAGGAAAAATTTGAACAAAACCAACTTTTGAAATCTGAGAATTAGAGCACATCACTGAAATAATTGTATTGCTATATTGCATTTCACCTCAAATATGAGCACAACTTAACCATTGTCAGTTATAATAATGCTTAGGGTGAAAACTCTGTCAGAACATTCATGCAAGCACTTGGAAACATTTATGCATTATCATATTTCAATGAACTATTTACAAATTAAGAAGCATTAATATAGTGTAACCTTAATAGAAAAGGATGTGTTTTTACCAGAAGATCTCAAGCTATTTTGACTGTAGTTTGATTCTTTCTGCAGTGAATTTATAAATGAGTTATTTGACTGCATACTAAGTAAAGAGAGAGTATTTTTGTTTCATGACATTTAGGTAGGACATCTAGAAGTTCATGCTAACATTGTTACTGTTTGCACCTTCCTATGACTAGCAGAGTCTATGCTCTCAGAAATAGAAATTGAACTGGATCATTAGGACTCAGTAAACAGAATTATCCTTGGCTCCAAAAATTATCTCTCTGTGAATGGCAGAATTTCTTACTCAAGTGTTGGTGATGACCAGGAACCACAAAACGAAGAGCCAAATCTTCAGCAAATCCATAAGACACCCTCTAATACAAACAGAAGCAACCACAATTAGAAGGGTAAATAATATATATTAGAGAGCATACTGTAGCATGATTTCAACACTCACCTTTATGTTTAATATCTTGCTGTGACATATGTTTCAGGTAATAGAAAACCATTTATAAACAACAGAAATATATTCTAATGCAATATATAAAAATGAAAAGTTGGTTCTCAACTATGACACTGCCAAATAAAAACAGTTACGATAAATCACCTGAGAAAAAAATCCTGGAGTGAACTCCTGGCCCTGGTCTCAGACCGTGGCAGGACTCCCATTGACGTCAGAGAAGAATGATTTTACCTCTGCTTTTCAGCCTTCCTGATGGGAGAACATCACCAGACACAACTTTCAGTTGTCAGATGTCACTTAAAATTTCTGTAGCAAATACTGTTTTCTGTGTGATTCATTTCAAACAAGATCTGAGGTGGAGTACTCTCACTGATATAGGTTTCCCTTTAGTGAGAGATTAATTTCTTGGGGAGTACTAAAATGCTTCACATTTGCTGGAAGAAATTCCTGTCCCCAAATTATTTCATTTCTATTCTAGTCCTTTTGCCAAAATTATGATTTATTTGGGATTGGTGGAAGCAGGAATCCTGAGAAATTTGAGAGCTGCTGCCTCACTATCACGTCCTGCTTACCTTTCTGGACTCAGACAACCATTGCCTCCTGCACCTAATACTCTAGTTCTTGCAAGATTTCTGGAAACACAGAAAGATGGACAAAGCAGGCATCAGCCAAACACAAAACCACTCTGACACCTTTCCATAAGGAAAGCAGTTTTTCAAAGGAGATGACAAGCCAGCTTATGTAAAGGATTCTGAGAAGATCTTTTGCATACTCCCTCTTTAACTAGTCTCATCTCTCTTTTTTTTTTTCCTTTTTGATTCACAAACTTTGTATTTATAGACCTTTCCTACCTCCATTTTTCTTACTACTCATTGTCTGTAATTTACATTTACATTAAATGTTTAATGTATTTATTAATCTTTCTGACTTTTTGTTTTGTGACTGGCCTCTCTCAGGCCAATGAGTGTCCTATTAAAAGCCCAGGAAAGCTTCAAGCTTCAAACAAGGAAACTAAAATAAATCAGAAATAAACTATCTCTGTTTTCTTTGGATGTTCAGCTGCTCTTACCTGACAACTTTGAGAACAGGAATTTTATCAAAAAGTAGAAAATTATTTCTATAGCCGCAAGCAAAACCAAAAAAATTCCTTATGCAAGTAGGATATGCACATTTGAACAATTCCTGATTATTAATATGGACTTCAAAAAGTAATGTGATAATTTTAAATTATGACATATGCTTTTGATGTCAAAATGATAAACAATTACATTTTAGTTTGCAAAAGAAAACTTTACAAAGGCATATTTTCACTTTTTATGTCCGTGATAATGCTGCATGTCTTAACTGAACTGTTTCTGCATATGAAGTATTCATTCACACTTAGTGGATTTAGTTGGTTCTCATTTAGGTTATTTAATTATTAGATATTACATGATAGGATACTATATCCAACTGTCTAGGTATTTTCCTTTTCACAGCCTGGAAAGTCAACATCCTCACATACAAGGCTGGGTGATATTATTTCATGGTTCATTTAGAAGACTTTTTTAAAAGGAATAGCCTGAGAAAAAACTTTACGTGTAGATACCAGACAGTCAGAAGATGGAGAAACTATTTTGTTTAACTAGGCACTTGCTTGTCCAACCAACCTCTTAATTCAAAATCAAGATGCCATTTACAGAATATAACAAAGCCCCATAACAAGGCTAGTTAACTAGGTAGACTAGTAAGCTTAGTCAGCTTGCTTCCCCCAACCACTTATTTCTAGTGTTTTTCAGGAAGATTTTGGACTTATTTTTAAAATCAGCAAGTATGGAAAGATAAAAAACCTGGACCAACTTCTTGTTAAAGACACAATTTTTTTTTTTTTTTTTTTTAAAAAAAGCTAGTACACCTCAGCTCTTAAATCAGGGGTTACACGCTGATTGCATGAAAATCTCCCACACAGGCAATGCATGAGACTGAGGTCAAAGTACAAGACCATTTTAATCATCAGGTTGTTTAACATGATTGAATAAAGTGTATGATAACTAGGGATCAAAACATCACAAAAATGCTTTCTGTTTTTCAGGGGAAAAAAAAATACAAGTACGTGGACCTGCTGGAGTGTGTCCAGAGGAGGACCACAAAAATGATCAGAGGGCTGAAGCACCTCTCCTATGAGGACAGGCTGGGAGAATTAGGGTTTTTCATCCTGGAGAATAGAAGGCTCTGGGGAGACTTTATTGCAGCCTTCCAATATCTGAACAGGACCTAAGGGCTTGTAGTGATAGGATAGATTTAGATTAGAAATGAGGAAGAAGTTCTTCACTCTGAGGATGATGAGGCCCAAGGATGCTGTGGATGCTCCATCAGTGGATATGTCAGGACCAGGGTGGATGGGACTTTGAGCAACCTGGTCTAGTGTGACATATCCTTGCCAATGGCAGGGGATTTGGAACTTGTCCTGGTTTGAGTGAGAACAGAACTAATTCTGTTCAGTGATTTTACTTTTCAGCTCAGTACTTCTACTAACTAACTGCACTGCCTGAAGTCAGCAGCCTGTTTTCCCAGGCAGTGTCTGCTGCTGGCAGTGATAACACCCCATGGTTAGAGTTACTACCAAGGTTTGGTGTGCAGACCAAGGCCACTGCTGGATCTTGTGTACCACACCGGGGGGTGCAGGAAAGTGAAAGACCACACCTGCAGGGAGGAGTGGACAGGACCCTAAACTGACTAATGAGATATTCCATCCCATATACGTCATATTTGGTGTAAAGCAGAGGGATCTGGAGGGTCTAGAGGTTTTGGGCTTTTTTGCTATCTTGCTAGTTTCGCTTGCTAGCTTGCTTGCTTGCTTGCTCCCTCGCCCTCTTTCAGGGGGTTCCCAGGCTCTTCTCCCCTCTTGGAGCACTTTGCCAGCTCTGCTTGGCTTTGCTCAGGTCCTCTTTCGGTTCCTTCCTTGGAGCATCCAAGGAGGACTCTCTCCATTCTGCCTTTGATACCAGTTGGTGTGTTCCTGAACGCAGTAACAGAATCCAGCTCCTGAATCCAGCTCCCATCTGCTGCGGGGTCCATTCTGGGACCCCCCGGTGCCTGCTCTACAGCATCAGTGGTGACAGTGATGTAATTACCATCAGGGGGGTTGGGTTCGATACTAGTTTTGTATATATTTGTACATATTCTATTT
>JAAGNO010026533.1:1489-22605 GCA_033439905.1 Ceryle rudis
CTTCCAGTACCTGAAGGGAGCTTACAAAAAGCCTGGAGAGGGCCTGTTTACAAAGGCCTGGAGTGAAAGGATGAGGGACAATGGTTTTAAATTAGAAAGGAGTGGATTTAGATGAGAAATAAGGAGGAAGTTCTTTACCAAGAGAGTGGTGCAGCACTGGAACAGGTTGCCCAGGGAGGTGGTTGAGGCCCCATCCCTGGAGACGTTCAAGGTGAGGCTTGACAGAGCTCTGAGCAACCTGCTCTAGTTGAGGATGTCCCTGCTCTCAGCAGGGGCGTTGGACTAGATGACCTCCAGAGGTCCCTTCCAACCCAGACATTTCTATGTTTCTATGTTTCTATCATCAAGTCAGAGATTTTCAGGGTAATGGGTAAATTAATGTTTCAATTTACTGGACTGAAACAAAACACTAGAAGCTAAATTAACCTGTTTAAAGATGTTCTTTTTATTTGACCTAAACTCATTGACTTTGTTCATCTCTTACTATGCAACATGTTGACTTTTAAAATACCATATACAATAAACATGAAAAAAAGCACTGCTAGTTCATAGGCAGTAATTTTCAATAGTTTTCATAGAAAATTTCTATGAAAACTTTCAAAATCTTTAAGAAGTCTGCACAAGGTGCTGTTTTGTTGCTCCAGAAGAACCAGCTGACTTCAGTGTCATCCTTTCTTGTAAGTGAAATGCAGCTCCAAATGTTTGTCTTGCATATATGTATGCATGAATGTATAAAACCCACTTCTACATGTAGCTGTATGTATATATATGTTTGGAGGTATTCACACCTTAAATCAGAAGAAAGTATTTTGTTATTCCAGTACAGATTTATCCTTGTTGACTATCCTGAATGGACTTCCTGGTCTTGATTTTCAGTGAGTTGGTTAATGGAGTCTCTCTTAGAAATTAAACTGCATATGAGGGCAGAATTTTATTGACTTGGTAGTTGAATTTTTATTCTACTGCCATCTTTGTCCATGGCAGTGTTTATACTTATCAAATATTTGCTATTTTTGTTCTATTTGTCATTTAACCGCTTTGGAGTCGTGACATGTGAAATTAATAAGCCTAACTGGGCCAGTATGGATTATGGTCTAAACTGTTTAAAATGAGTGACAATGAAAGTGAATTGCATGGCCTGATCATGGCCAACTTTCTGAGCTCTGTGCTAAATTGTATTCTGGCCAACAGTCACAAGACATGAATCGGATACCTTGTAAAGCTGGAAAAGAGCGGTGTTCTAGGAGGGTCTCACAGCCAGAAACTGACAGCAATTCCTCTAGACTTTCAGATTGGAGTTACTAGTGAATACAGCTTATCAGTTCTCTGTCGGCTTTTTTTCTGTAGCTGACAGCCAGCTAACACAAAAGCACCTATGCCAGAAACGTCCTGCTGTTGATTCTGTGATTTGCCCCAGCATAAGTAAGAGCCAGTGCTTGACCATCTCTTACATTGTATGGTAATTAAAACCAAGGAAATTACAGGGTTGAAGGATTCAACAGGCATGGGTTGCTTGCATTTTGCTTGCAGTTCTTTGCGAATCAAAAGACCAAACTGATGGGTGGGTAATTCCTTTTCTTACACGTAGTACCTGTTATAAAAGTAGAAAAGAAAGCATGAGGTTTGGGCTTATTCCAGGCAGGATACCAGTTCCCTCCATTTGGTACAGGGGTGGTGTTTCCTCTTCTGGCACTTGGTGATTATTGTTTACACAGGTTTGCTTAGTGAGTGCACAAAAAAAAAAAAAAAAATATTTGACAGGAAAACTGGCTTACTTGCATGTGTGCACATGCATATCAAAATTTCTAAGTTCTGTTTGAATGCCTGGACCGGTCAAGAAAAAGCATGCTTCTGTTGACAGTACAATAGTTGGGTATGATAGAAGCATCACGCATCTTGCCCCATGTTCAGCCTTTCCCCAGCAGCCCTTTAGCGAGGGGTGTCTTCCCTGCCGCCTGGTGTTTACACTGTTGAGCAGGGAGATGGATGTGGCCAACACAGTGGCTGGGAGAGGGGACACGAGAGCCAGAGTAGAAGGAAGAAGTTATTCTTCGGGACTGGCAATTGTTACTTCTTGCTATAGGTACTTCTTGATGTTGGGGTTTGAGGGACTGAAAGCCTTTTTGGGGTAAAAAAAAGAAAGACAAAGCCAAGTGGGTACCAAAGTGTCTTGCTGTGGCTCACTGAGCTTTGTGTACGTTTTTATTTTACTGCTGGCAACAGTGATTTGTGCATGCATGGCATTTATGTGGCACATGATGCGGCAGCTGTATTAGCTGTGGTTTTACTGGTGATTACAATGGAGATTGTTTAGGAAAAACTTAAAGAACACAGAACAATGAGCTAAAAGTATTTGGATTTTAATTGTATGCTGAGGAGGTTCTTTCATTTAAGTTTGTCAGGACACTCAATATTGCCCTTACACACTGAAGATTTGTCTTTGGGTTTTATTGAGTAGCTGGATTGTACTACTTGAGTCGTTTGTATTGTTTTAATGACAGTCCTTTTAAATGAAAAAAAATGTGAAGGTACAAGCTGAATTTCTTGTTCACATAGCTAATCTTATGGTTGCTTTGTTTGTGTTTGTTTCTTAGCAACAAATCTCAACAAAAGCAAATACCCAGTTCAAATTTTCAAGTTCAATATTACGACAGAGTGCAGGAAAAGAAGTGAGTACAGTATAAGTTGCAATTGAGCCTGCATGAAGTCTAATGTTATTAACAGTACCACAGTCTTGCACAACAGACTGTAAAATCTTTGGGTGTCACCTGCACTGCTGTTTTAAACTTAACTGGTTGTCTTGTGTAGTTGTCCTGTTGTGGTATGTGAATTGTAGAGCGAGTGAAAGTGAAGAAAGGTATTATTTCCTGATAGCTTCTTCAGTGAGTTTAAATTAATCAGATTAGCACTTTCAGTGATCTTTTTCTCGATTCACATCCCTAAAACTAATAAAGAAGAATATAAAGGGTAAATATTAAGGATGAAATGACAATCGTACAAAGACTTAGAACAACTTTTTCTCCCTTCTCTGTCTCGTTAGAGCCAATATTGTACTCATATTATTTTGCATTCCATGGATGGGGTAATCCCATTATGTAAAAGTAGTGGAGGTTTTATGAGCAATAGGAAAACAAGGAATATATAGTCTTAGATCCTTCTGGGTCCTTCTTAGATCCTATGTCCAGGGATGAAAAGGCTACCTTTTTGCAATTTGTTTTTTATTTCAACAGAGTTGGACCAGACACACTTATCTGTCCTTGTACCCACTCTGCTTTTCTTCCCATTTTAACTTTGCTGCCAGCGATGCATTTCCTGCCTGCTGGGTGCCTTCCATACTTCCTATTTTCCTAATTTCTTTCTATATCTCTACCTTTCTGTCCCCCACTTATTGCCACTAATTAGCACTTTTCTGGAAGTTATATTAACCATGATCCCTGAAACAGATATATGTTGTTTGTGCAGCCAACGAACCATGGCAGAGCCAGGGCTGTTCCCAAGCCCCCGGTGTCAGCATTGCTTGGCAAAGTTGTAGCAGCCAAGAACTGACTGGTTACAGTGGAATATTTTTTCTTTAGTTTTTCAGAACTGGAAAATCTTTCTGTGCAATCTGAAAAAGCCTGCTTTTGATTTTTGTTGTTGCTGTTGTTGTTGTTGTGTTTTTTAATAATGTTGAATCAGCAGAACTTTATTGAGGACTGATCAGGGAAATGTGATGTAATTAGATTACAATTACAGTATCTGGTTTAACTTCTGGAAAATACCTTTCAACTGGCAAGCAACCCTTCAATTAATGCTGTCTGATTCTATCAAATAAAAGGATAAACCTTGGGCAAACACATCAGGACAATTTTCTTTAAGATTTCTGAGACAGGCTGTCTCCATTTAAGGCACTCAGGGCAAGCCACCATGAAACACAGAGCAGAATTTCTATTAGTCCCATTCCCCCTTCTCTCCTACGGGAGGATTAAAAGGGGGAAAAGAAAAATGTCTCACCCAAGACCGGAAGTTAAGACTATAATAAATTTAATGATTAATGGAAGAAAAGCTCTGTGATGGTGATGGATCATGCAGCGCACAGGGAGTCAGGCCCAGCCGAGCTGAGATGCCCTCGCAGCTCCCAGAGCCTGGGAAGGAAGAGACCCCCCTGAACTCCCCGTCTCCTTGTTATGTGGAGTGTGGCAGGAGAAGGGAGGGAATAACAGCTGCCCTCTGACCCCTCAGGGTCCTGGGATTACACCCTGTCCCCCCCCCAGCCAGTCTGCTCAGCCTTAAATCACAATACAGGCAAGAGTCTGCTTTATATGAGGATGTCATTTTTGTGTTGTACGAATGACAAAGGACAGCGGGTGATTAGGCAATGCTTTTGTAGAGTTATCAGAGAGGCATTTAATAAGCAAGAAATGTAGTTCAGAAAATGCCAGTGTACACCGAAGATATGGTTTTGGAAGGGATGGCAGCATTTTCTGTAAGCAGCAACCTCTCTAGTGCTGAAAATTCATTTGAAATGCAAAATATAGGGCAGGTCAAATAAACTGGCTATAGCGTATCTGGAAAACATGTGGCTTATTACAAAATGTCAAGTGATAGAAGAAGATTTATATCTTGATATCAAACTAGCTCATGTATTTCTTTGACTGGAATGAGTGTTGGACTGTGTTGTGGAGGCAGCTTGGTCCAGCTGAGTAAAACTGACTTCCAAATCATAGCCATTTCCTGAGTTGGCTGCTCAATAATACTTCTTCCAAGCTGTGCTCCCTGTTATTGCTGGCCCTTCTCCTGGAAGCTGCACTTCCCGTACTTAATTAGATGAGAAAAAGGATGAGCTGTCCCTCTCTTTATCCCTTCAGGCTCATGTCTCGGTGGTCCTGATTTCACTAGGACAACTCACTGACCTGGTTGCTAACCTGAGAGAGCACCTTCAGTGAGAGGATCTGCTTTGTAGTTTGGGAATTAAAGTTTTCCTTTCCTGTCCTGAGTTATGTCAATACATAGAAAAAAATAACTTCTCTAATGTTGAAATGAGTCCTGGGAAATACTATCCTCCATGTACCAAGCAGCCAGAAATGGTTCAAATGTTCCAATACCAGGTGACACCAAACCTGTCTGGAAGAGCCAGCTCTCATAAAAGCTAAGCTGGATCAGATGAGGTCTCGGCTGCTCTAAAATGATGTGCAAAGGGCACTCATTAGTACCGTTTCAGCAGGCCCACATTTGAGAATCTTCAGTAAACGCCTAGTGGTGACAGAACATTTGAATCAGTCTTGTCAGTAAGGATTCAGATTCAGAGACAGGTTGTGAGGAGGTGATACTAAATGGCTCAGCTGCATGTGGTGCCTTCCACTCCACACAGCTGGGAGATGGGGAAAGCAAAACTGTACACTTGGAATGGCCGCTGTTTTTCTCTAATTAAGATAAGACCTTTGCTGTGTCGTCTGAAAGTACTCATAATTAGAATGAATCTATTTGGGTTTTTAGTATTTAAGTGAAAGGAGGGCAGCAAAATAAAAGTTTAGGGGGTAGATTTTCTCTGGAGTGAACCTGAGTGTGCTATTTTCCTTACTATTGTGAGGGACCTCACACACTTCTAGAGCTGTGAGACACCTTTTTCCCTGTGAGCAAGGAATGTCAGACCTTTGAGGCTGCACTTTTTCTACCCATCCTCTTCTCCCTTCCCACTAATTGACCTTCACTGCTATCTATATGTGGGTTTGTCTTTCACATGATAACAAAATAATCTAAGAAGGATCTTAACATGTACACATGCATAAAAGCAATTAGTAACAGTAGATAATTACCTTTGCTCAGGAAAATACAAATGTAAGAATCACATAGCTTTCTAAAGGTGATGCAGTGAATAGCTTGTTGTGAGCAGTCAGAACAGGACCGAATCTTTTTACACATTGCTTTTGAATTTAACAAAATATTGGAAGAGAGTGGGAGGGGACCAACTTCATTCGTTACAGTATTTGAAACCTGTAGATGTTCTCAGGTGGTTACAATCCATTTTCAGAAAAGCTGTTACAGGATTCAGTCATTCTGGTGTCAGAAAGGTCAGATTATAGAATTTGGAAAAATTCTTCACCTCAGATGCCAAATGCAGATTGTCTGAAAATAGCCATGTGCCAGTTTGTTATGGTGATGTGCACATGATTGAGCTAGTATGTTGCTTTTGATGCTAAATGTCTCTCTCAATGAGATGAGTAGAAGCAGAGCATCAGTGCAGTGAGTATAATCCATTCTAATAATAGAATGTGGGGCCAGATCAAGTGGGCTGGCCTGCCCTGATAGCCCAGTGGTTGCAACTGCAGCTGAGGACCTCTATGGTCCATACAAACAGCATTCACTGCTTCTAATGATTTTCTATCTTTTTCTAAGAAATATGAATAAAGGACAACTAATCCCCTCACAAAATATAGTTGTCATTGAAAATACAGTCTAATGGAAGTGGAAAACTACTGTGTTGTGTTTTTATTTATCTCCAATGAGGCACTTCTAGCTTCTATGGACAACACTGTCCATAGTCACCCTATCAAGAAACTGAGTTTGAAAGTAACAAGTAATACCATAAAAAAGAAATACCCCTACCCCACAAAACCTTCAGCTTTAACTTATGGCCCTGTCCAGATTTGAAGGCAAAAGTCAAGGACTTCTGACAGTGATACTGTGGAAGTAGCAGTGGCTAAGATTTGGAAGATAGGTGGGTAGGTTGGTGAGAAGTATTCCTTTGCAGGGTCTAGTGTGCTTTGTTATTAGGAAGGGAGTTTCTCAGAAGCATAAATGGCAAGTGGGTATCTGTATCCCACCCCAATGCCTTAGAAAACCCTGCCCCAGAGCCTTGTTTCAGTTTTGGAGTGTCAAACTGGTTGAGACTGATAAGAAGTGAACTGTTTGGAGTGGATTGCTGCCTCCTTTAGGCAACCTGGAAACCAGCTCCCCAAGGTGTTAAATTATGTCTTCCAAACTACCAGTTGCAAATATAGTGCAAAATTTCCCCGATCTGTAGAGTTTTGGAGCATTGATCTAGTCCAAAACTCATCTTTGTTGCAGTCCCGTGCCTTTAACTTGAGCTAAGCTTTCAAACAATATAGAACCTATGTCACAATAAGTATTTGTGATAAAATTTACATCATGCAAATGTAAATAAATGAGCAATATTTTACTCAGTTTTAAAATTTGCCATCTCTTGCCTTTATTTCAGTTGATATTAACTTCTTATAAATACGTCAGCCTTGAAGTTTAATGCAGCAGTATATCTGCTTAATACTTGCACGTTAAAGCATAAGAAAAATCACAGAGACTCATTTTCCTTGCAACCCTTTTCTACTTAGTGCTTCCCACCTGTCAAATACGACTATTTGAATGCTTCTGGTATTTTAGTCTGTTTTAAAAGCATTAGATGAGGATAAAGATAGTTCTGTGGTTCATTACAAGAGGACAGTTATGAACAAAATGGAAAAATAAAAGATACATTGCCAGAAATGCATGTTGCCGCGTGTCTGACTACGGTACTTAAAGGAAACCCATCACCATAGTAACTAAATCTCTGCTAAATAATTAGCAACAGATTTGTTCTTTTTTTCCTCCTCTTCTCACTTGTATAATATATCTAGACTTGACTATAGTTTTGAAGATAAGAATTGTGTATATATGCATGCTTGCACACTGCATTTGGAAGATAAGCCAAAGAACTCACTATGGTCCTAATTCTTGCAGAAGTGACTTCAGGATTCTAGGTGTCTGTGGTTGTTGTCTTCTCATAAATGAAAGAGCTGTGCATAGCAGTTTTAGCATTACTGTAAGATGTAGCTATCATGGAAACCAGACACAAGGAAAAAACAAGTGTTTTATGCAAAACCAAAGCAATTTCTTGAAAGACATTCGACTTCTGTTTAATAAGCAGCTACTTCAAATAGTGGAGTGGAATTCCCTGCCTTAGCTGTTCCTCCCTCTCCATCAACAGCACTGGGGCAGTGCCTTACTCGGCAGCAGATAAGTGGTGTTGCATTTCACGCACTGGGTTGGTTGGTTGGTTTTGTTTGCTTGTTTGTTCTGTTCATTGCTTGTGCAAAGCAAATGTACAAACTTGGTTTGGAGGATTTACTGTCCTGCAAGCTATCATCTGTGTGAACAATGAGCAGAGCAGCCAGCTGCAGATCAATGGGTTTCAGCACCTTTGCAGTTGATGTTTTCAGTTGCTGATGACCATTTCTCTGAGATCTTCTCATGCAGAGTCACCTCCACATTTGTTCTGGGAGCATTCTGGAGAATACTGGACTGTTCTACAAAATCTATGGCTTCTTATAGGGGAAGTGGCCTGCTTCTCCATTCTTTTATTCCCCCTAAATTTGGGATGAATAATGACATGGTGAAGTATTTGAGCTCACTTTCATCTTGTTGGCAGATCAAATGGGTTTATTTGCTCTAGCAGCTAATGCAGCCTGGTGGTTCACTGACTTATAGGGTTTTCTTTGTCAGAGCATTGTTGCTCATTAAATAGGCCAGGAACCATTCAGGATCAGAACTCTGAAGCCAGTAAATTAATTTGTTCCTGTACCCATGCTCACAACAACTAATTGAGGTGAGGTACAAATTTGTAAATTGATTGTTCACCTTTAATTATTATTTGCATTAAAAGTCCACTCTTTCTCTCCTACTTGAAATAGCCTGACAAAGGAAAATGTTCATGGGGTTTTTTTGATGCTCATGTTTGGGTTTGTTTTGTTTTTTGTTTAGTTTGGGTTTTTTGGGGGGGCGTGGTGAGGGGAGGCAGGTGAGGTGGGGCCTGTGAGGGAGAAGAAAATAAAATTTTCTTTTGTTTGTTCTTGACTTTCTTGTGAAATTCTGGCATGACTCACAACAGGCTGTGAGATTAGAGATTGTTGTTGTAAAGATTGGGGATTTGTTTGTTTGTTTGTTTGTTTTTAATGTTACTGTCTGAGTTGGAGCTAGTCCATGGCACATTAAATATTTATCTGTTGGAGGTAGAGGCAGGAGCTCTCTAAAGACACTAGCTGCACTGTATGGTCTTGAGCAGAATGTGGGTTACTCTAGACACATTAATAGTAGCAAGACCAGTAGCACAGAAGACCCTGACATGTTGTAATTTGAAATTACCACAAGTAACAGCAGTAACTTTGGAGCTGTGTTATACGCACCTTTCAACACTAGAAAAAGCCATTCATTGTAGTAAAACATATATTGAAAACTGGATTTTTCTAAATATGTTCTTTATTATACTTGTATAATTGTTCAAACATACTTATCAAATAGGTTAAGAGATAAAAAAGACAGTTGGGAGTAGTTTTCTGTTTCTGTGAGTATCATAGGAGCCATGTACAGACATACAGCTTAAAAATTGAACTGAATCAATGACATGGGCCTAATTAAACAAATTAAAAGAATTTTCCAAGAAATCAAACTTGCAATTTTCAACACTATCACTCCTTTGAAATCTGGAAACTTAAATGTGTTCCTGAACTGGATGTGGAACATCTCTGCAAATGAGAAGGTAGATCCATTGAATGTGTTATGAAATTTGTTAAACTTTGGTTCAGCAAGGCATTCAATGTACATGCATAGATTTCATGTAACTTAGATCTGTGATAAATATATCCTAGTGAGTTATCTAACAATAATATTCTAAAAGGCAAATGTTCAAATTCTAGATATCTTTCTTAGTATAGTAAGTGAAAAGAACTTTTCCATTTTTTTGCAATGATTCATTTTGGGAAATGCCCTTGAAAAAAATCTTGCGTTCTAGCTAAGGACATACATATTAAGTCTAATCCACAGTTTTTAAGTTCTGCTGGAGATGAAGATTTATGATTGAGGTTAGACTAAACCATGGCAATATTGTCTTGGTTAGTATAACAATGAAATATCTAAGTGAATTTTAAGCTACAGAAAGGACAATTTCTTGTTGACAGTATCTATCCCATTTAATCTTTATCAGTGAAGTCATGGATATAACATCTCAATCGTTATTGCTCTTAACAATTACTCTTACGCTGACTTGTATTCCCTGACATAAGGTTTGTTGCTTTTCAAGCCACTTCCAGACTGTTAAAACAGCCACACATCCTATTTGAAGTGTGGACTTTCAATTATAGCTTGTATTTATGCATTTGACTTTTTGTGCTAATGTCTGCCATTACTCATTTTGGCTTACGTATCCTAGTTTGTTTCCTTTTAATATCTATCAGTGACTCCCTAAATACATGAAGAGATTTAATTTTTTAAATTTATTTCTGTCTTGAATTGGTCTGGGGGACATGATTATTACAACAAACCACTTTGCTATTACACGCTGAAAAATACTGAGCTATATCTCCAAAAATTAAATCTTAACGCCAAAAGAGTTCTGCATGTAAGTGGTCACAGCAGTAAGTAGTCTGGCAAAATAATCTTTCCAGTTTCATCTTAAGTGCTTTGTGTCAGTATGTTTAGTTGGTCATTTGATTCTATGTAATAACATTTGGATACTCAGGAACTTTGTCATGGGTTAGGGTCAGGGAAGCCCTGTAGACCTATAACAGATGCTCTAGGTTAACCCCCCCTCCCTCCCCAAAGGGGAAGAGAAAGGGAATACTGGAGAGAGACTCAGCAATTATAAAAAGAAACTAGATCAGCTTGAATGAAATTGAAAATAATAATAAAAATAGAATATGTACAAATATATACAAAACCAGGATTGAACCCAACCCCCCTGATGGTAATTACGTCACCGTCACCACCGATGCTGTGCAGCAGGCATGAGGGAAGTCCCAGACTGGGCCCAGCAGCAGATGGAAGCTGTGTTCGGCAGCTGGATTCTGGTACCGGATTCAGGAACACATCACTTGGGATCAAAGGCAGAATGGACAGAGTCCTCCTGGGATGTTCCAAGGAAGGAACTAGAAGAGGACCTGAGCCAAGCCAAGCAAAGCTGGCAAAGTGGGCCAAGAGGGGAGAGGAGCACAGGAGCCCCCAGAGAGAGAGTGGCGAGTGAGCAATCTATAGACCCTCCAGATCCCTCTGCTTTATACCCAATATGACGTATATGGGATGGAATCTCTTGTTGGTCAGTTTGGGGTCACCTGCCCTGTCCACTTCTCCCTGCAGGTGCGGCCTTTCACTTTCTGCACCCCCAATGTGGTGCACAAGATCCAGCTGTGGCCTTGCTCTGCACACCCATGCTTGGTAGTGGCTCTAACTATCGGGTGTTCTCACTGCTGTCAGCAGACACTGTGAAAAGAGGCTGCTAACGTCAGACAGTGCAGTGAGTTAGAAGAACTGAATGGAAAAGTAAAATCACTGAACAGAATTAATTCTGTTCTCACTCAAACCGGGACAAACTTCCATAAAATTAGTTGATATAATCTTGTCTGTAATAATTGAACTGAGAGAGATTTTAATCTACATATGCTTCAGATTTCAGCATCATAATTTCCATTTATGTTACACGAAAAGTGAGAAAATCAGTGGAGTCTACATTTCTTTCAATTTATTCTCTGACCTCTGTGCAGAGGGACATAAGGATTCAGTAGGTCTGGTTTGTTTTGAAAATGGAATTATGCCATGTATTCTAAATGCCAGTCTGTGTTAGGGAACCCTATTGATTAGGAAAAACTAATCTATCTGGATTTTGGCAATAAACTGTGTAACAATCAGTGCAAGTGAACAGCTATTGAGAAATAAGCTTTTTAATAAAAATATGTACTGTTTATATTGCATATCTTGCAAAGGAAGCCTAAGAATTTAGTGGGGGTGAAAGCAGCAGCATAGTACAGAATTTTCTCTGAAGAATGTGTAGAATCATATCAAGTGATTATTTTTTATTATTTGAGGCACTTCATCCTGAAGAGTGATTTTCATGGCAAGTACTGAATTCTATGGAAAAGTTGTTCTACTCTAGTGGTGCTGGGCAACCTACTGTCCCTTTTTCCCCCTTGATTATGAGGATCTCTATGCTTTGAAAATTGAAATGATTTTGTGATTGAACAATGAGTACGGGACCTTTAATTGATGTTTTCAGACCGTTTAACAGCCTTTTATTGAAACAGTATTTATTATCATAAAGCATTAATCAACATTTTAAGAAACAGGGCCTTTGTGAGCTTACAGAGAGATTTAAACTTTCCCCATGTTCACATGGAATTAGTAGGATTCATTATGTCTTAAATTTTATTACTTATCACCTGACTGAAATACATGTCTCTTTATCAGGGGCATCAATGGGCCTATTCTCTACCCGCTCTTCACTGCAAACCCATGACAAGGTATCTTGATTTAAACTATGGGAAAGGTAAATGTCAAGGCAGAACACAGCTAATTGAAGCTGATTCTAAATCCATGTTTGTGACTTCCTTTGTGTGCTTATTAAACCCATAAATTTAATTTGTTTATCTGAACCTCTTACTCTGAGTATTTAGTTATTCCTTCTCCCCTTCACCTTGTTTTGTATAAAACCTCTCTATACACCAAGAACTTTCCTACGTCCATATTATTGTTGCTTTCAAGAGCTGCAGGAAAAACATCATGTTTTCTCTTGTTGAAATAGATAACATGAAGAAGATTCAGAAACTAGTGTCATGGGCATTTCCAAGGACATAGCAGTGCTAATGTAACAAAGAACAACTAATAAAATCCACCACGGAGGGATTCCAAGTCTATAAAACAAATAACTTGTATGAATATGATAATAGACCAGTTGGGTACAGAAGTAATTAGCATTGGTACAACAGCTACAGGTCTGGTTTCAAAAATGTAGCTGAATATTGATTTGAATGTTTTCAGGAGCTGAAAACTTTGCTGTGAAATTTTTTATATTCAGAAATTCTTATGCAGGAATTGCAAGATAGCTATGCTCATACAAATAGGTTAGAAAAAAAGACAGTGTAACAGAGGCTACGTAGCTGAATATGAACATTGGAAGGGTAGAAAGTAAACTACTCTTTTTCATTTTAATATCTGAAAATTTTTTCAGGAGAGGTCAAGCTTGGCATAAAGATATGCCATGGGATCTGCCTTTTATTAAAGGCTTTTACTAAGCCTTGCACAATTTTTACTTTAGTAAAAGGGGATGGATGTCAAGCATGAATTTTACATAAATTATACAGTATTGGAGGAGCCCTGATGTCCTGAAGGTTGGAAGACAGTGGTGCTAGTTGGCTTAGCCAGTGATGAAACATGAGGATGTAAAGTTTCAAAACCACTGTAACAATTACGTGTGTGTGTTTGTTCTACTTATATCCACATTTTAAAACATGAGCATAATTCTTTTTAACCGCTGAGACTGTTACTGATTTATGCTTGTGTAAATGAGAGCGGCTTATGGTTTCCTTTCTGTTTATGTGCCTGTGGCTTGATTAGGTTATGTGCCTATAGGGTTATAGAGTTAGGCACTATTTTTGCACGTGCAGTCACTTCATAAAGGCATGTAATGGGTGTGTATATATTATATTAAATTTATAAAATAAGATTTCAACCTGATTAAATCAGGCATAAAATAATTCAACTTGCTTTTCAGGGATGAACTCAATCTACGCTACAACAAATCAAAGAAAACCAATGGAGAAATATTAATAAAAATAATCTTTCAAAGGGAAAAAAACTCAGCAATAAAACTTTGAAGTCAGCCTGAATCATGCCTGCTGTAAAAGAAACACTTAAACCAAAATAATAATTCTTCAGTTTTAATTCACTTTGCAGCTTGAAAAGAACTCTATCATAATGATATGGGTTCAAATTTCAGTTGCATTACTTGTTTCTGCAGAGTCTTAATCTAGTTAACTTAATGCATATTTTATAGCTTTTAATAAGTAAATTACTTTGACAATATGCTTTTCTCTTACTCTGTGTCTCATGTCTAAAACTTATTGTACTTAACAGAACTCCCACCACTGCCTCTACCTCATTTGGCTTTTAGGTACAGCTGCTTTGCAATCTACTCATTCCAACATATTTCAGGCTGAATTCCTACTTCTTAAGAATTACCCAATAATGAAACTAAATTATTTCAACAAAAAATATATTCCTGTAATATGGAGCAATAGAGTTAACACCTCATTCACACCTCAAAGTATTTAAATGCTGACTGAAGGCATTTAAGGGCTGAATTAAAGTGCAACTTCTAACATAATGTGTTTTGAAACTGGTAGATAAAAGATCTGCTTAATAGAACTGCACGTCCTCTTGTTTCCTACCTATTAATAAGTAGATACAGATCATAGGATCAATTCAATGTGATATACCTGTAGAAAACTACAAAAGACAAACAGCCAGAAAAAAACCCACCATTTTGGGACTAGATGACCTGTAAAGAACACATCATGTGCAAAATTAGATGCAGAAGGTACCTGAGAAGGTCAAGTACTACACCATTTCAGGAGTATGATGTCAATGTAAATTAGCTGGAAGGTGCCTTTATTTTATGAATGTGGTGTATGACTTGACTGTTGTGCTATTTTCTGTGTGGATTCAGGGAGCTTCTGGAAAAAAAGACACAAGAAGTCTAAAAACCTACACAAGTATGCCTTTACAGTAGTTTTGCCTCTGATGCTAAAACTGTATTTGATATCCAAGGTTTAACAGGTCTTCTGGGGAAAAAAATAATTAAAAAAAAAAATGTAATATGGTAGAGTAAGTTTAAGTTTCTGAATTTGGAAGACAGAATTGGTAATGACCCTAATCTCATACTTGGGGATTACCCGCTTTGGGTTAGTCTGCTTAATCTGATCTAAACATGGAACAAATATGCTGGGCATGTTGTTGTATTGTTTTCTTTGAATGGGATATTTGATACAGAATCTGCTTGCTGGTTGCAAATGCTGATATGTAGTGGCCTATAAATCTAAAACCTCTTTGCCTTGTTAAGAGTCATAGCTGGCTGCAGAACAGTGATCAAATCCCTAAGCAGTCAAGGAGTACAGGCAGCTAGTGAAGAAAGATGATGTTGCCAATCTATAGCTGTGCAAGCCTAACGGAGAAGATGAAGAACTCTTGGAGTTGTAGCTGATGAATATGAAGACAAAATAAAGCTGGATGTGCCAGGGCAGTTTTGCAGTGGGATGTAGAATAGGAATCATAATCAGGCAAAGCAACTCCTCTTTTTAAGAAAACTGTTTGAGGAACTGAACCTTTCTAGACCATTATTGGCTGCTTGGATGCTTAGAAAGCTGACGGAAATTTGATTTAGCTTCATTACAAGTTCATGGTGGCAAGGGAAAAGATTGAAACAGCTTCTTTTCCAAGCTATGCTAGGGAAAATCCGTGCCTTCTTTGATGTAAATCATCTAATCTGGCTTGTGCAAGGAGCACAAATGCCATAAACATACTCCTTGTTTTTGTTAGAATTATGTGGATTGAGATGCCTTTTTGGTGAATTGGTTATTTAGCTCCAGCTCCAGCATGGTCTGGTAGAGCAAATAACACACGGTAGTGTCTATCCCAGGTATTTTAGTTGGGCAAATTTGGGAATGTTCCCAGGACTTCAGTCTCTGAAAAAATGTCAGCTTCCACATGATGAGTTTATTTGCCTCTAGGTGTCCAACAAGAAAGTTGCCAATGTTACTGTGTTTTGGGAAGCAGCATAAACTGAACTACCCTGTGGAATGCAACATTAAGGACTGGGAAGCAATAAGGAGTGTGGTTAAAATTACAGGTGCCAGCCTGTCTCAGGTAGCACTCACTGTCAGGCTCAGTGTTTTTCTCCTTCCAGCTTACAGGTGCTAACCTGGTCAGCACTACACAGACAATGGTGGAGTTGGCTGTGTATTTAATTTTTTTTTAGATCCCCAAAGTGTCATAAATCTCTGTCCAAACTGAAAAGCTAAGTAGTAGCAGTGCACTGGTCAGAGCAAATCCCAGCAACTATTACATGGTTAGCAACAGCTAAAGCTATGGCTAGTGGTATCGTTTTATTGAGAGGGCTGCATTGGCCAGTGCATAATGATTACTTCCTTCTACTCATTTTGAAAAGAAACCTAGAGTCCGTAATTGCTCTTTAAAAGTCACTAGATATAAGCAAGAGAGACCTTGTTTTAAGTACTTATGTGAAAGCCAGTACTTCTATCAGCACAGCAGAAGCTGTTCAACTTCACCATGCTGTGTAGTGCACCAGAAGGAGTACTTTAAGTGCGGAGTTTTGTGACAATTTCCACATACGATCGATTCCCTTCTAGTTCAGCCAGACTGCTGACACCTCTGAGCTTATGCCAACCTCGTGAAGTTCAACAAGACCAAGTGCAAGGTCCTCCATCTGGGTCGGGGCAATCCCATGCACCAATACAGGCTGGGCAGTGACTAGCTTGAGAGCAGCCCCGAGGAAAGGGACTTGGGGGTACTGGTGGACAAGAAGCTCAACATGAGCTGTCATTGTGCACTTGCAGCCCAGAAAGCCAATCGTATTCTGGGCTGCATCAGGAGAAGCATGGCCAGCATGTTGAAGGAGGTGTTTCTCCCCCTCCACTCCACTCTCATGAGACTCCACCTGGAGTACTGCATCCAGGTCTAGAGGCCCTATTACAGGAAAGATACGGACGCACTGGAACATGTCCAGAGAAGGGCCACGAGGATGATCGGAGGGCTGGAGCACCTCTCCTGTGAGGACAGACTGAGAGAGTTGGGGTTGTTCAGCCTGGAGAAAAGGTGGCTCTGAGGATACCTTATTGTAGCCTTCTAGTATCTTAAGGAGGCCTACAAGAAATCTGGGGAGGGACTTTTTGTGATGTTGGGTAGTGGTAGGACTAGAGGGAATAGATTAAAACTAGAGGTGGGTCAGTTCAGATTGGACATTAGGAAGAATTTTTTCACCATGAGGGTGGTGTAACACTGGAACAGGTTGCCCAGAGAGGTGGTGGAAGCCCCCTCCATCCCTGGACGTTTTTAAGTCCAGACTGGATGGGGCTCTGAGCAACCTGATCAGGGAGATGTCCCTGCCCATGGCAGGGGGGCTGGAACTGGATGATCTTTAAGGTCCCTTCCAACCCTGACAATTCTATGATTCTATGTTATTGATGAAGTGCTTAATACATTCTGTACCCATACTGCCAGTGCTGCTGGATTCCTAATCTTGAAGAAGTGTGGGTAAAGGGAAACTGTCTTGAAAGTTGCTCTTTTTCTTACAAACTTATTTGTAGCATACCTACTGGGTTTTTTTGGAATAATGGTGCTTGCAGGCTTAATTCACAGGCAGTTCAGTCTGCCAATTCAGTGCTTGGAATACAATACTGAAAGGATGTTCAGTCTGCATTAACAACAGCAAAACTGCTAAAATCTTCACATAAGAGAAATGACATTATACTGGGGGGGTTTTAAACCTTGTTTCCATTGCATAAAGCTTAAGGCAGAGATGTTAGGTGTGTTCAGAATACGAAGGATTGAATACATGCTGAACAACCAGATTGTGCTTTTGGAAAATGATGGGAATGTCTGTGTGCCCACACTCACTGGGTATTTACTTAGGGATTTTAAGAAGGTTATGGTTTTGGATGAAAGGAATTGAGTCATCTAAATCAGTAGAGTTGCATTGCTTTGACTGGAGGTATGTTTTATATTAAAGATACTTTACTAGGAACTTTTCATGGGCCTGAGAATTACTTGGTTACTCCTGAAAGGAAAGATTGAAAACAGTTGAGCAGAGTGCTTTTAAATGACCTATCATTAAGGATCCACCATGTTTTGACACTATTGCTAATGTCTACTCTCTAGGGTACTAGACTACTAGTCTACTATGAAGGGTTTAACAAGACCCTTCAAGGTGAAAAAATTCTCATTAACTCTTCCCAAGGTATCATTAAATCTCCTTGAAAACTGGTTAAACAGAAAAGTATTTGAAGAAAATGGCTTGTGAAATAGCAGTTTTTCAGTGGTTGTGTGCATAAGGTTGTTACTCTGAGTAGATAATTTGCAGTTTAGAGACCCTGAAGCCTTGGGTCAGTGTTAATATTCTGAAGAATTCTTCCTGAGACAGCAGTAGGTATCTGACTCTGATTGTAGGTGTAAATACTGGAAGGAAGATGTATCACTGGAAGGTGATTTTTGCACTCAAATACTAGAGGCTTATGTTCTGAAAGTATGTGTTAGAATTCTGAAGCTCTGGTCTATGTAGGAGCTGTGCTTTTCATCTGTATCAATGTATTCTGAGAAATAGTGCCTAAGTGCTTTTTCATTTTAGAAGAAAAAAAATCTTTTAATGAAAGTCCTTTTAGTAACAACTACATAGCAAATAACAGCTGTTCATATTTACTGTTAAACTCTGTCTACAAAAGAGAACTTGCAATCTAGCAGCAGTAACAACAGAGCTTCTTTACTTGAATGAGAAAATGAAGCTTCCAACCCACTAATGCTCTCTGCTGTGCTCAGTGGGTGATTGTTATCTCAGTGTTGACTGAAATTTATGGTAAGGATAGCCTACTTTCCTTTTTTGTGAGCCATACCATTTGTGAGTCCTACTGTGTGCTTTACTCACTTTCATGCAGCAGTACTCCAAGAATAACATGGTACCTCTCTATGGTCCACTTGTTAGCTTGTGGTGGGCTTGAGAAAGTCACTTAAAATACAGTCTAAGCAAGAAACAGTTGTGTAAAGTGAGAAATAGTCTTAATTGTGAAAAGGACTTAGGGAAACATATACATGCTAGTAACCACAGTCCTATACCATACATTGCAGTGACCTGCTAACTCAATTTGGAAGAGGAATCACAAAGTGAATTTGCATATTTGAATGCATTTTTAAAGCTGCAAGCACACATTCTACTTTTGAGAAAAGAAGAAATGTGCTGGGGAAGTGGAAGGGGTATAGGTTATTCAGCCAAGTCAGTTTTGAGCCTTATAGCAGAGGCTAGGCTATGAACTTGGTATGGCTGTTACTTGTTGAGAAGAGTAACTTTGAGAACTTCTACATGCACAAATGGTTCTTAATGTGACGTGAAGAAAATAGTTTTTACTTATTGCTTTAATGTTGTTAGTCTTGGTGCTTTGTCATTGATCATACATTTTTGGCAGCTAGAGACTTCAGTTTTCAGTCCAGGGAAAAAGCAAATGGAGGATTTGGGAGGACATGCACCAACGTAGTTTGCTCTGGTGACTCTTAAAACCAAATTTTAAACTTTGCTCCCTTTTTTCTTTTGTAAAAACCAGAGTCCAGTTCCTTGCTCTGTTAGTCTTACAGTTTATTTTCAAAAGAATTACCAAAAAGGAAATGGTGAGGTTTTACTGTCACTGATTTCTAGTGCATGTCAAAGTCAGATGAGTATTGATACTTGATTCTCCACTTTGAATAATCCCTGGAAAGAAGCAGAGCATAGGAAGGGAGAATGTAAGGAGTTAGGTCTGGATGTGCAGGAAAAATAAAATGATAGCATGTAAAACTAGGAGGGTAGCTTTTGTTTTCAGGATGAAGTGATATGAGCTTTTTGGAGCAAGGGGAGCTGTGCTGCAGTGTTCTCGACTCTTTTCTGTAGTTCTGAAAGCATAGCAATCTAACAGGGTAATTTTTAAGGCAACTTCAGTAGTGGAGATAAGGAGAAATTAAAGCCTCGATTAGGCTTCTAGCAGAAGCAGGGAACAAGGTGGAGATTCATTTTGGCAACGTTTCCACCGGGTCAGTTCTGGATCCAGTCTTATTCAACATCTTCATCAATGACCTAGATGAAGGTATGGAGTGTACCCTCAGCAAGTTTGCTGATGATATGAAACTGGGGGGAGTGGCTGATACACCAGAAGGCTGTGCTGCCATCCAGAGAAACCTGGAGAGACTGGAGAGCTGGGCAAAGGGGAAACTAATGAAGTTTTACAAGAGAAAGTGTAGAGTCCTACTCCTGGGAGGAACACCACCATGCATTGGTACAGGTTAAGGGTAGACTTGCTGGAAAGCAGCCCTGTGGAGAAGGACCTTGGTGTCCTGGTGGACAGTAAGTTATCCATGGGACAGCAATGTGCCCTTGTGTCCAAGAAAGTCAGTGGTCTCCTGGGGTACATAAAGTGTGTCCAACAGGTCTAGGGAGGTTCTCCTTCCCTTCTAGTCTGCACTGGTGAGACCACATTTAGAGTATTGTGTTCAGCTCTGGGCTCCCCAGTTTAAGAGGGATGGTGAAATACTAGAGGGATTCCAACAGAGAGCTATGAAGATGATGAAGGGACTGGAACATCTCTCCTATGAGGAAAGGCTGAGAGAATTGGGGCTTTTTAGTCTTGAGAAGTCTGAGAGGGGATCTTATTAATACCTATAAATATCTGACGGGTGGGTGTCAAGTAGAAGGAGCCAGTCTCTTTTTGGTTGTGCCCTGTGATAGAACAAGAGGTAATGATAGCAAGATGAAACACAGGAAGTTCCACCTCAACATGAGGGAAAACTTCTTCACTGTGAGAGTGATGGAGCACTGGAACAGGCTGTCCAGGGAGGTTGTGGAGTCTCTTTCTCTGGAGAGTTTCAAGACCTGCCTGGACCTGTTCCTGTGTGGCCTGCCCTGGGTGATCCTGCTCTGGCAGGGGGGTTGGACTCGATGATCTCCAAGAGGTCCCTTCCAGCCCCTACCATTCTATGATTCTATGATACATCTGGTGACTGGCCATCAGGCAGGGATGGACTTCATGGATCGAATGACCCAGTCACCTTGGAGACTATAAGTGGATGATGCATCTGGTGACCAAGGGAACAGAAGACATTCTGTGACTCTATTCTCAATTTTGGCTTTCTCCTGACTGGTGCAGTGGGAAGACTCACCATACTATTGCACACCACTGCTTTGCCAAAAGCGGTCTTCTAGAATCTTTTCTTTGAAATCTAAAGAACTTGGAATGTTGTAGAATGGGGGAATGTAGGTAAGAAAAGGTCATTTCCCTGGGCCTTGACTGTTCTTATATCAAAGGCTACATTAAAAGTTGTTGATAAGCTGTCAGGTACCGTGATGAGATGCAGAGTAAGCCAGGATCTCTTTGATTTCATCACTGGTGAGGTTATCTGTATGCATGCCAGTCTTGTTTTTCTGTTCTTAGCCAATAGCTCTATACAGCTATTGATTTTATTTTATTTTATTTTATTTTATATTATTTTATTTTCTTTGTTTTATTCCTGTTTCATCCAACACAAGTCTTTCTTCAGGTCAGCATCTTTTTTTTCTCACCAAACACACCTGA
>JAAGNO010026534.1:0-10784 GCA_033439905.1 Ceryle rudis
GGTGACGGTGATGTGATTACCATCAGGGGGGTTGGGTTCAATACTGGTTTTGTATATATTTGTACATATTCTATTTTTTATTATTAATTATTATTTTAATTTTCATTAAAGCTGTTCTAGTTTCCTTTTCTAATTGCCAAGTCTCTCTCCCTTGTTCCCTTTCTCTTCCCCTTTGGAGAGGGAGGGGGGTTAACAGGGGGCATCTGTTATTGGTCTAAGGGGCTGCCCTGACCCTAAACTGTGACACAGTATTTGCTACCTTTCTGCTCTTTTTTAACGATAAATGATGCAGCTAGTGTTCTGAATACTGCCATCTGAAATGCCCATAAATCTTGCAAGTGACATTAGAATAGTCAAAGTAAGTTACTTCCCACATACTAACAGTAATTGCTGTTACTTTTTGCATGTAGCTTACCTCTTGGTATTTTTTTTTTTCATTAAAAGGAAAACTGCTGGATAAATTGTAGGTAAATTAAACATAGCTTACTTACTTCATTAATATGTGGTATAATAGACACTTGAGCCCAGTAGGAGGCTTGAAAAAACAAAAATGCCTGTGGAGATTCCGACAGAGGTGAAAACCCTCAAGTAAGTCATTGTGGTTGTCTTTGTGCAGCATCACTACCACTGTCTTAACATATATTATTTAATTACATGACAATAGGCATCATATCACAAACTAGTCACATTTTCTTTTCTTGCTGAAAGAATGAGAACCCTCTGAAGTGCCAAGAACCAGTATTTCCCACCACAGTACTCCCAACCCACCACCACATACCCATCCCACCACACCCCTCCTGTTCAACCTGAGCCTTCCTCTGCCTAAGTGGTGGGTTCAGGACAGGGTACTGTTAGCACAATGGGAAAATGCTAGAAGGATGCTGTGAAAGAGCATCTCTCATGTCCTTCTGCTGCGCCTGGTCTCAGCAAAGGCAGGGCCACTGCTGTCGCCCCTTGTTCTCAGCCTGTGGAGCTGCCAGCACACTCCAGTGTAAGAATTGAAGTAACCGTTCTTCTGTACCGGTGAACAGATTAGATGCATTCAGGAATAGTTTTTAGGTGGCATAGATCTTTTTTTTGCCATAGGAACCAACAAGCAGCCTGGAAGTCACTGCACTTGCTTTTTTACAGTGCATTAGCTATCTTCAAAGTGCCTCAGCCTAAGCCTCCCACTCATAATAACCCTTTTAGCTGATGAAAGAGAGTTATGAGCAGCTGGTGCCATGGATGCTTCAAATAATTGATACTTGCTTCAGGGTGGATAGCTTCCCTTTTACCTCCAAACATATCAGTATGATTCATGATGAAAAAAAAAAAAAAAAGAAAAAACACCCACCACAAATTCTGTCTTTCCTTAAGGTAAGTAATAAATGGTGTGAGCTTTAGTGCTGTTTCTGAGCAAGCCTGGAGAAGCCAGGTATGGCTGAAGCCTGCTTTTCTCTAGCTGAACAGCCCCGGTCCTGTACATCACTGAGTTTGCACTTTGGTTCTAGACTGAATCTCAACTTGCCCACCACACTGACACAATTAGTACCATCTTTCTTCTCAAAGTTGAGAGGAGAGCATGTTGTTGCTCAGCTTTTACTTTCTTTCATGGCCTTCCTTACCACAACAATTGTAAAGCCCAAGACAAGCAGTCTTCATTATGAACTGTTGTCAAACAGCCCCACCTGCCCTTCTCATTTGTGCCTAATGGAGCCTACACACAGCTGGAGGGCAGCACCAGTGTTTGGTGGCTGCTCCCCTGAAAGGAGTAGTGGAGTAATGTCTGTCTTGAGCAGCAACTCTCCTTCCCGTTGGGGGGATGTTTCTCCGCTTTTGTGAGGTACTTAAAGGCACATTTGTAGAATCATAGAATGGGTTGGAATGAAATAAGGTCTCTTAGCCCCTTTTAATTTTACTGAAAGATAAAGGGGCTTTGGAAGTACATTATTTTAAGAATTTTTGTCCCCTTCTTTGCAATGTATGATGAAGGCTTTGAGAGGTCTGGAAAGGCTTAAAGTTTTCCTGGTTGTTTTGTTTTTATAAAATTGAAGTTATCATAAACATCTGGTCTGCATTTTGCACTAAGGTGTCTTGAGATAAGGACCTTAGGTGATTCTTACTGTGAGGGCTCACGTCTTGGGTGGAAGGACTAGATGTAATAGAATAGTTAAGAATTATTTCTGCTCCCCAAATTAGTTTTAGATTACAGTTAAATGAACTGTTGAGTGATGATCAACTGATGTTCTGCTTTCAACACTGACTAAAGGAATGTAAGTGTTTCATCATCTTCACTGTCATTATCACACTTCTGAGTGCAGGTGAAAGCTGAGCTTTGAATGAAAAGTGGGGGGGAAGTCCTTAATTAAGCACAAAAATATATTAGCACGGAAGCTACTAGCTTCTTAGCAGTTAGAACAGAAGATAGCAAATTGTAGTAATTTCTGCTATTAATTTCTGGTTTTAGGGGGTTTTGTCTAATGTTCACTTGGCTGCCTGAGTTTCACCCATCAGTGTAGTGCCAACAGCTGATCAGGTAAGTGATGTAGTGAAGGGATGGGAAATTATTTGCAGCATTTTCTTTGCCAGGACGTTTTCTCAATAGCAAAACCCGAGTGGGAGCAACACCAAGTGACAAAACTCTAAATTAAAAACTAACAGGGGCAATTTACGACTAGAAGAGAAGATAAAAGCAGAAATCTCAAGGAAAGCCATTAGGTGCGGGAAGCACCTGATTGCAGTTATCAGGGGAAAAAAAAAGTCGCTAAGTCTTCACGAGGGGCCGGATTCGCGCCCTCGCGGCGGGTGGGCTGAGGCTCTCCTGGGAGGGACAAACGCGCGTATCCTCGCCAGGAGCGCTGGCCCGGCTTGACCGACCCCTCCCGGGAGCTCTGGCGCTGGGAGCGGGGCCGCTTCCCGGGGCCGGAGCCCGGTGCGAGTTCCAAGCCGTAGAACCTGCGGGGTCATGAGAAGGCTTCAAAGCGTGCCCGAAACGGGCTCTGCGGTTGTGCTGCTCGGAGCCAGGGAGGTGAGGCGGTACTGCCCCGTGTTCGTGCGGTGCTGTCCCGTCTGCCCTTTCCCGTGGCAGAGCAGCAGGGAAAGCGATGGTTACGGCAGCTGCCCTGCAGCCCTGCCCGGAGACTGAGGGCCCTTCCCAGGCTCGGGGCTGTGACCCAGTTCCGTGGCAGGAAACAGGTAACAGCGCTCTGTCAGAAGCTGTGGCTTCGCTTTTTGGTTTTCTTTTTGGTTTTCTTTTTTTTTTTTTTTTTTCTTCCCCGTTGTTAAAACAGAAATAATATAGTAACTATGGTTACATTATTTGAAAACGTTTTTATCCACTTACTACCTAGTATCTGAAGGTCTTAACAGAGACCAAGTCGTTGCTCTCATGATACAGTCCTCCCTTTTTTTTTCCTGCAGCAAACACTACTGGAACTACTCGTATAGTTCCTGATAGCGAAATAAACCCATTTCCCCTTTTCCCCCCTTACCTCTGCAGTACCAAGTTTCAAAGCAAAGAGGAAAAAAAGTAACCAATTGAATAAATGGTTCGGGGGGAGTGGGGTGGGGTGGGATTATACGTCATTAGGATTTATTTTTTTACTACTGTGTGAAGTGCTGAATACATCTTGAGAGTGAATTTCCGACTAACAAAGTGGGCTGTCTTACACGGTAATGTGCCCTCTCCATATCAGTTTTCAATGACTGTCTTCTCAGGACAGGCACAAACGCTCTGTACAAACATCAGGGTAGAAATCATTTGGCTTGGGAGACATAGCTGGGGGTTAATACACAAGATGCCATTAGTAAGTGATTTCTTTAATTACAAATAGAACAATATTAATACACCACTTTCAGTGTCATGGCTTCCTGATTTTTTTCCACTGAGCTTCTGTCAAAATGGGAAATAGTCTGACCCAGATACTGTATCAAAAAACATATCTTTAATTTAAAACTATCAATACTGCAGAGAGGAATTACTGTGAAATAGTAGATACTGAATTCTTGTTGATGCTTACAATGCCTTTTGGGCTGTTTTTCAGTTCCTGGCACATTTAGGAAAGCTTATTGTGCAAGGTATGGCATTCACATCCCTATTGCCAATCTTGTTATGGGTCATACTGGCAGTTTGTTGTTGAGGGGTGTCTTTTATTTTGTTTTCTCTTGCTGGAGTTCTTGTGAAATATAAGTCTCTATCTGTTGCTTATGGGAAATGCCTTGCTGCTAAGTTAAGTTTAAATATTTTGGTTTGAATTTTTTTCCCCTGTATTTGTTTACAGCAATTTGGCAAAGTAAACTCAAGTTTGTGTATCAGCAGGAGTTAAAAATCTGCAATTTGTGGATTACTTGGAATCTTTGGATTACTTGGAATCTTCAGATTACTTCTAAGGCTTTAATGAAACTTCAGAAAGAGTAAGACAGTAGCCCATAGGTTTAAATCTGGTATCTAGGAATCTCTGCCTCCACTGGCAAGTTGTTTAAAAAAAGCTGAGAGCCACAGGAACCTACATTATGACTGCATAGCATCAAAACTGTGGACTATTTTGGATGAAGGAGCAAGAAAAATGGTTTGAGGGAATGACTGGGGGGGTGAGGGGAAATTATCATGGTTTTCTTTTGTGCCTCCTACCTTCAGAATGATGAATCTGAAAAGAAATGTGCAAGCAGTAACTGTATTACTAACCTCTGGTGAACAAATACAGATTGTAAGCTGCACAGGAGCACAGCAAACTTGGTTGCAGACAGCTGTGCCACCACTGGCTGATCCCCAACTGTGGCAAAACTTCCCCCTCAGCTCAGATGGCTGAGCTGCTTAAGGTGCCTGCCCCATACCCATAAGCCATTGCATCCAGTGAGCTCATCTGGCCTGGGCTGGAGACCTTTGTTCATCTGATTTGCTTTGACTAGTAAAACCAGGAGGAGCTTCTCTAAGTGGCTGAGTCAATAGATGCCAATAAGATATTTTGTTATAAATCTTGATTGCACCCAGCAGGATCAAATACTTTATTTGTATTGCATTGGCCACCTGAGGAGTTTACTCTTCATCACACTTCTTTTTTTTCTCTCCTTTTTCCTAGTGGAGGGTTTAAACCATTGCTGGTTAGAAGTAAATGATTCCAAAGGAGGTCTCGTTAGTAGTCATGCAGGAGCTTATTTTCATTGCCTTTTGGATGGGGTGACATAAATAGTGGGATTTTGTTCCATGTGACACTGAAAAATGTGCCTAGATTGACAAAACCTGTTGTTTTCAGGGGAAAGAACAACTTGTGTGACTGATCTTTGCTCTCACCATTGCCTGGGTATGGATAAACAGCAAGTTCTGCTTGAGAAGCTAACAGAATGGGTCACTAATGCTTGATTTTTTTCTTCATGAAGCTAAATATATTTTTGTTTGCTAGATGGTATCTTAGTCTTTGGTGTTTATATCTCATTCATAGTCCTGGAGTTTTCCCTCAGTTAATATAACAACAAAGTTAATAAAATAACCTTTGTTTTGATTCTCTGAATGATTCACCATCCTCCTGTGTGGCTGTTTTGTTCATAAATAAAGGGGGGGAAGAGAGTATATTCTAAGTACAAAGCAAGAAGATAAAAGCATCAGTCTGTTTCTGTACCTCCTACGTAATATTGCCATAGTAACGAGAAGCTGAATGTGGCTGTCATCATTGAATGCCAAGGCAAAGCATATACTCTTCTTATTCAAAGGAATATCAGTAAAACATGGAATTTTTTAAGGTGTCAAAGAATTAGGAAAAAAAATTCTACCTGACATAGTACACTCTGTAAGCTAATAATAAAGTGCCACTTGGAAAGAAGAGAGGGCAATTAAGGCATTTACCAAACATTTATAAAGCTGTAAATCAGAGTGTTTCATCTCCCACAAAAAGCCATGCTGAGTTGTGAAGTGCAGTCACAGATAATATATTCTGACATTAAATTTACATGAGATGAACAGCTCTCTTTTCTTCTGCCTAATACATTGCTGGCATTGCAGTTGGCTGTGCCTATTGCCAAATATTTGTACTGCAGCACTGACTGGCTATGCTCTAATCTGTGTTAAAGTGGGTAATGTATTTTGTGTATTGTCTCCTAGATCCTGGTGATATCTTTTTAACACTAAACTACCTCCAGTATGGATGAAATTCCATTCCAAGTGTGTGCATCAGGTAAAAATATATATCTTTGAAATTTCAGTGAGTAGAGAAATAATTTGGTTACTTTCAAAGGTAAAATTTGAGAAGGATAAAAAAGTGCACCCATTTCAATGCACTGTTGCTAGTGTTACTCTCTGTGCTTTGCAGCAATTTGACATTTAGCTTGTATTTCTGTGTCCAATAATAGCTTTTTTAAAAAAAGCTTCCTGTATTTGATCAAATGATGAAAAAGGGAATCTATTACTCTGCACACACGCTTAAAAGCCTTATTAATTTGAAAGTTGTTGGGTTTTTGTGGTTGGTTCGTTGTGGGTTTTTTGGGTTTTTGTTGTGGTTGGTGGCGGTTTTGTTGTGGTTGGTTAGTTTGTTTGTTTGTTTCCTGAAGGCTTTGTCAGCCTGAAGTGTGTTTAAAATAAAGTCTGCCTCCTGGGACCACCAGTGCTGTCTGCCAGCCTCTTATGCCTCTGCTTGGGGTTAGAACACAATGAGGACAAGAGCTGGAGGCAATGGATCCAGGCAAAGTGATCTGTCCTCAGATGCCTGGGAAAATGATACAGATTCAGGTCAGAGCCAGGCTGAAGGTATGGAAAGACTCAGCCAGGAGAGGCAATAGCTGGAGGCTCTCACTGTTGGAACTGACAGAGTGGAGACTGAGTTGAGAGCGCTGGCAAACCCCTGTGACACCCCAAAGCAAACAGTCTGTCTGTCCCAGCTCCTCCTGTGGTTGACTCAAGTACCAGGTGACAATATGTCTCCACAGACATAGTCACTTCCTTTGCTCAGGTCTCTGCTGGCACCCAGACAGTCCCACCTGTGCTGGCAGGTGAGGCTGTGCACATGGTGCTGTTTCTTTGAGAATTAGGAGGAAGGCTGACGCTCATTTTTTCCTGTTTAAAAAGTGTGTGTAGGAAGTCACACATACATGCACACCACAGTTATGGGGTCAAGCACACAAAAGTATGAAGTAATTCACATATCCTCCCTCGTTTGTGTGCTCACATAGGCTTTTTTTAAGTGATCTTGATATCACTTACAGCTTAGGATTTGCTCTCCCTCATGGAGCCCAGGTGTGTTTCTCGGAGCTTGCTGTGCCTTGCTGTGATGAGTTTCACAACAGCTCCCTGCACCAGTGACTGGAAAATGCCAGAACTTGCCTCATTATGCAGCCTGTTGGGTGGGATGTTGACATGTTCTGGCTGATGTGGACCATGCTACCCAATAAAAGGCTGGCAGACCCAAGCTTCCACTGCCTGAACATACTAATGGGGACTTTCTTGCATTTCATCTGCTGGGGAGTTTGTGTGTGGGAAGGGAATAAATAAAGGCCATGTGACTTGGTCTCTTTTCACAGTTTGAACAATTGCCTGAAGGATATTTTTATTGCCTGTCTGTGAGTATAAATACTTTTTTTTTTTTTTTTTCTCTGTGAAGTTCTCGCTGATCTGACTTGTGGAGCTCCAGTTTCAAAAACAGCTCAGCTTTTCAGGGACAGCTCTGTGTGTGGGGGAAACTGCGTGTTCATGTGGAGGTAGAAGACTGGGCTTTGGAAGAGGGAAAAATTTATGGATTACTGCTTCTTGTCAGATTGCTATAATTAAAACCAGAAAGCATGTAGTTTTAGAAGCAAATGAGAGTAGGATTCCTCTCTATCTGGTTTGTGCCTGTTGGGGAGAGGTATAGCCTCACATCCATCCTCCCTTCCTCATCTTGTAGGCTCAGAAGTAAAATACCCTCTGTATAGTCTACAGCCTGGTTGTTATATTGCTCTCCTGGAAGGTGGGTGGATATGGGTTTGAACTCCTTCATGCAGAGGAAGTGAGTGCAGTGACTATTACTGCCCTGTTACTCAAAGTTTGCCATTTTGTAGGACAGCTTTTACCACTGGAAAGATGACAGTGGAATACTCCCGCTTATGAGGGAGCCCAGGCTATACCAGCAGGCTATACCCAGATAACTAAACCAGTAATTAAATCACTACAATAATTTTTACTGAAACATCTGAGTGTAGATTGGAGAAACTTTCTTCCTGGGTACTTCTTTGTTACTTTAGGACTTCTAAAATTATTTCCCCTTCCCCCTGCAGCCAGGGTATGAAAAATGGCAAAGCACCTGTGAGAGGGCAAATCTTCAGCACTTAAACTCTGGGCTCTGTCAGGCGCTACTGATGTGGGTTTTGGTGTTTGACTCGGACTCATGAATGCCAGTCTGTGAGCTGGGTGACTAAAAGCTAGATGGGGCAATGCCAAGTGTTGCCTCACTGCCAGTGTATGCCTCTTTTGATTGCCTTCAGGCCCTTGCCTTAATTTATATGCATTGTAATTCATGTGGTTTTGCCCAACAAAAATCTTTTTGTGTGTGGGAAAGTGATAAAATACTGAGGTTATAATGTGTACTTTCTATGGGACTTTGTTTAAGTTCTTTAGAAAGGTAGACAATGCATCACCTAACAGAAGAACAAAGCAATGTTGACAGGAGACAGTGCTGATATGTGTGGGTTCAATATAGTATCTTATGTACAGCCGGCAATTAATCCAACACATGACTAACCAGTTAAGAACGTTAGTACACACACGGGCAGATTTGCATTTGGATTTAACAGTACATTTACAGTAACTTCTCAGCAGTGGTGGTTACTTGGGGCAAAATTTGGATCATGTATAAGGAGGACAGGAATGCCAACATAAGTATTTCATTATTCATTTGCTGAGTGCTTTTCCTGGTGTACATGCCAGGATGCTGCACAGTGTAACTCACCTTCGTGTGATGCCAGCTTTGTACTGATGTTATGCTACTTCCTCTTCTTCCAACAACCACCCATTGATTTGTTCCTCGCCTGTCTTGAGGCTGAATTCCCCTTGTCTGGTGCTGCAAGAAGTATGGAAACTTATGGTAAAAGAGGTACTGCATACAAAATCTGAAGCATTACAGGTGGAGAGTTGCACAGGTTTCAAAAGAATCTTAGACTGTCTTGTACCAGAAAGTTTTCTCATGGTGGTTCAGTTGCCTCTCTGTTTAGCTTTCTGCACTTTTGCTGTACTATATTCAAGCCTCTTTGATGTTGGATCAGACTTCAGAACTGTGTTGGTAGGAGTAGGTGACAGACTCACAACAGTGCCTCTTAGATTAAGGTAATCTATATGTCTGTTTTATGTGTCAGTGTCAACTGTAGATCTAAAATGTGAGCTCAGCACCAGGAAACTTATTGAATTGTCTCAGAATGGTGCTGCGGGGAACCTCTGCATTGGAAGAGGCAAATGGGATGTCACCAGGGAGCTGCTGCAAGATGGACGTGTGGGAAGTAGAAAAATAGAGTTGCTGTGAAGAAGAACAAGCAGGAGTTTAGGGATATGTCACAGCAACAAAATACCTCAGTCTGTGGCATGGTTCCATTTCTTTCTCTAAATCTTGTACTGTCCACATGGTTCACAGTAGCATCGTCTTGCCTCTGGAGAATATGACTGCCTGTACCATCTGCCAGCCTCAGCCTCTTTGAGGCAGGAGATCCCTGTGTTGTTTTGTGTTAACTCATTTGGGTGGATTCTTCTGAATCCACAGTGCTTATTCCCCTTGCTGCTTTTGACAGGATTGTAAAGGTTTGCTTCACTACATTGCTCAGGATCCTTCAAATGTTTGATTTAAAAATGAGATGAGAACAGGCATGGGTGGAATTATTGGTATTGATTTTAAGTTTCTCTCTTTAGTCCTTCTACTTACAAAACACTGCCTATGCTATAGGGTAACACTGGTGTGCCCCAGGCACGGTTGCTGCCTCAGACTTGGAGAATGAGGGATGTGAGTTGGGTGCCAAGGCTGCCTTCCACTCTTCTTAACACAGTGGGTGCCTGCTGGCCTTTCTGCAGAGTGGGAACCGCCAGGATTATGCATGTTTGTTCGTGTCCTTGGTAGCAAAGGATCACTTGCAATGCAAAAGCAATTCTTCCTGCTGTGAGCTGTGTACCTATTGAGCAGTGCTTTGGTGTTTAGCCAGTGAGACAGATTTTGCAAATAAGCGGGAGGAGGAAGTAGTGGTAATTTCTTGCCCTTTTTTTTTTTTTTTTTTTAACAAAACAATTTCTTCTTATAGGTTGGTCATTTTTATTTAACTGTCTTTTTGCTGGCTTTCACATCTGCCTCATTTTGCTGCTTGTTAGATACACATTAGATATTCACCGACTTTCAAAATCAGTCACTGGCATTCTTGAGATTTCATAGCAACAAATTATACTAGTGAGAGAGGGAAGCAAAGTTGTGCAGGAATATTTTCAGTAATGACAGGTATTTCTGTGAAATGGTTCTGTGATTGCAGATCTCACATCACACCCATTTTTTAAAAGTATAGAAAGGAAGATCCTGGGAACTACTGACCTGTCAGCCTCACTTCTGTGCCTGGGAAGATCATGGAACAGATCCTTCTAGAAGATATGCTAAAGCACAGAGAGGTGATTCAAGAGAGTCAGCACAGCTTTACCAGGGGCAAGTCCTGCCTGACCAATCTAGTGGCTTTTGACAATGAAAGACCTGCATCAGTGGACAAGGGAAGAGCTGTGGACATCATCTATCTTGACTTTGACAAGGCCTTTCACACCGTCCCCCACAACATCCTCCTTTCTAAGGTGGAGAGATACGGGTTCGATGGGTGGACTGTTC
>JAAGNO010026535.1:8238-19480 GCA_033439905.1 Ceryle rudis
GAAGACCAATGATCACAGAAACCCCTCGTTGCAAATAAAAAAAGCCAGATTTGTACAGGAAAAAAAAAATCCTGTAAGTCGTTGTAGATTTTCCTGATATGTCAAAAGTCAAATGGTAATAAATTATACTATAAAAAAAATCAATGGACAGACAAATTAACTTTCTTAATACAAAGACTTCAGAATATTTAGGGTTAGGATTTTTAACCTGGTCCATTAGTCAGTTGTTAAACTTATATTAAATTTAAATACTTCTTAAAACTTTCAAAACCAAATTCATTGATTTGTCTTAATAATAAAATTATGTTCATTTTATGAAGCATTCTAAGGAACAGATTTTTCTAACCTGGACTTCATCACACCACCAGATACTTTTAGATAATGTTGAGTACTTATTAACTTACAGATTTGGGTATCTTTTTGTACATAAAAGAGATGAAATTGCATCAACAGTGCAATTGGTGGGTGTATCCCCAATTCTGGATGCTATAAGGTAGATGGTTTGAAAAATTTACTTTTAAAAATAGAATTGCTTAATATGTTTTTATTTTAGAAGCTTTGAGAACCCATCTGTTTCTCATACAAATTTGCACTGCTGAAGTGATAGCAGATGTGTTTGAAAGAAAATAACTCATGTCTTTATAATTATTGGACTAATTCTGTTTAGATTGCGGTTGGTGTCTTTTATTGTTCTTACAAAACACCTTGAATGTTTAACACCCAACTCAACAGATGACAAAATGAGATACTGATTATAAAAGTTTCTGTTTTCCCCACAGGCAGATGTAGACAAGGCTGTTAAAGCAGCTAGAAAAGCTTTTGAGCTTGGATCACTCTGGCGTACAATGGATGCCTCAGAGCGAGGAAGGCTTTTGAATAAACTAGCTGACTTAGTTGAACGAGATCGGCTGATTTTAGCTGTGAGTATGATATATGAACAAGAAGACTGGGAAAAAAGCCTATGTCCTGATTTTTAAAGAAACATATAAGCAAGCATAACTTGTTAAATTTTTAGGAAGTTGGATTGTCTCAATACATGTTTTTCATCAGTATTGCAAATGGACCTCATTAAACTGGCTTGTACTCATAGAATCATAGAATAGTAGAAATATAGAACGATAGGGGTTGGAAGGGACCTCTGAAGATCATCAAGTCCAGCTCTCCTGCCAGAGCAGGATCACCTTGGGCAGGCCACACAGGAATGCATCCAGCCAGGTTTTGAAAGTCTCCAGAGAAGGAGACTCCACAATCACACTGGACAGACCATTCTAGTGTTTCATCACCCTCACAGCAAAGAAGTTTTTTCTCACGTTGAGGTGGAACTTCCCATGTTCCAGTTCGTGACCATTGCCCCTTGTCCTATTACAGGGCACCACTGAAAAGAGACAGGCCCCTTCTACTTGATACCCACCCTTCAGATAAACATTAATAAGATCCCAAATACATTACGTGTATTAACACCCTGCACGCACAATGTACTTGATCAGATTTGAGATATTTGAACCACCTACAATTGATGCAATTTCAGTTGTTGACTCTTAAGGACACACTATCAAAGACCATATACTTAACACTTGTCTAAACCAAGGACTTAATCCTAAAGTCAAAAGCCTGGCTCAACACTTAGAGATGAATTGAGAGAAATTTGGGATTTCATGGTTATATATTTTGTTATCACTTGTCCTTTGTAAACTCCAGCTTGCAACTGGCAATGTGTGAAAAGCCTTAACCGGAAACAAAGGCATCAATGAATTACTTATTAGTAGGAAGAACACAGGAAGTGGGAAATGATGTCCTGTCTTTACCAGCCACTGTATATTGACCATTTTACCTCAACTGCAGACACAGAAGTTGTAACACCACCATCTACTGATTGTGCACTAAGGCGAGAAAGAACATTTAAAACAAAAATACCCTGCCACTTTGTTAAAGTGCAGTACTCCCTCCTCTTCTTTTAAACCCTACATATGATGCTACTATTAAGATGACCTCTTTGCTAGCTCAAGCTGGAATTAACGTTTAGACAGGATACTTGTTTGCATTGTCCTGATGATGAACCCTAGTTTTCTGCCAATAGTGTCAAAAATTTAAGAGAGCAGGAGGAGTATCCCACATTCAAGATTGTCATTCAGATGGATCTAGACACAATTTGAAGTATTCAGCTATTAGCAACAAACCACACCATTGAAAAGCTCAAAAAATTTAAACATTCAAAATATGTAAAACATGCAAAGAATCTATTGCTTATTCCAATGTCCTTATGGCTGTAGTATAGGAAGACACTTGTCAGTGTCTTTTAAAAGAAAATTGAAAATACAAAGAAACTTAAGTTATTTACTTGAACTCCAAAATCTGCAACTGTCAAATTTTCACTTTTCTTCAGCCAAGTTATTTCTCTAAAAGAACTTGTCACTTTGATAGGGACTGGGAAGCACCTAGTTTCCTAGGAGGAAACTTGTGTGGCTAGAACTTTTTTCCTTAACAATGCTGTATTTATTGGAGTTTAGAAAGGCAAAATTTTAAGAGAGTTAGATTTTTAATAGGAAAAACATGCCCCTTTGTCAGTTAAATACTGCATAAGTTGTCATTTATTTCTTTGTTGTACAGCCTAATGCATTACACATGCAAAGAGGATGGAAAAATGATCTTTTTTTCCACAGAAAAGTTGAAACATTAAGTTAGTTTTCTTCACACTTGTCATTTTCCTGATAGGAAAGTATTGGTGTTCTCTAGGGCCCCTCTCAAGTTACTATTTTACTGCATTTGTATTTATTTCCTACACCTTACTCACACTATTGACTATTTTTCCATTTTAGATAAGGTGTGTTTGAAGTGATTTCCAGACTTCATTAAAATGAAGAGAGAGGTCTTATCCAATCTCTGGAACTAGTACTACAGAATAGCAAATAACCTTGTAAATATTAGATGTCAAAACAGACCCCCAAAGCTCATTGCAAAGGTATTTTCCTATGTTCATGCACCTGGCCAAGATCAAAATTATTCCATTTCAGTGTTTCATATAATGATAAGATGTCTCTCCTGAAGCTCCAAAGCCCCTAAGAATTTAGTTTCTTAGGTTTCTGTCTGTTTTCATGTTCAAACCTATAGAGTTCATAATTTTGAGGCCAGGGAAGAATTTTCTCCCATGTCGTAGCAGAACAAAACAGGATATATTGCCTGGAATGGTAAGGGCACACCTCATTTAATCTGTTCCTTATTGCTGCAAGCCATCATGGACTGATGGCTTCTCCGTTTGTTCTGTTTTCTTCCAAGTATGGTATCTGCAATGTCTCCGGTTAACTAAGACTGTAGACTTCACAGGGGACTTGGTGAAACATTGTACTTGCAGGATCAGTCTGTAAACTCAGCCTGAAATGCTAAAGAACCTTGGATATACAAAATAACATATTTAGAAAAGAAAATTACATTTTTAAGATCTGACTAGATCTTGAAACTATAGTTTGGGGGTTTCCTACTAAGTTTCCTAACAGGACTGTTTGCAAAGCTAAAGGTATCTAAAAAAAATAAATTTAACAATGTCAAGAAGATGCTGCCATTATTTATGAACAGCACGTGGTCTTTGACTAGATGTAGCAACAATTAGGGGTATTGATTTGGCATTAATCCAAACCACATTCCCTAGATTTGTCTGGAAATCAACACTATTTAGTGCTGGTGTCTGTGGAATCATTAAAGCACTATTAGTAGAAACCAACTACCAGCTGAAAAGTTATAGATGTTGAGTGAATATTTGCTGAATATTGTTCTGTAGGTTTAAATTTCCCTAGTATGTAGATCCATGGTATGGAGAGTCAGGCCTGGCTTCGAATAAGACCAGTTACTTCTCTCATGAATATTTATTTTTCACAGTGATTGTTTCTTTGTTAAGGGTTCTTGATGGTTCAGAGCTTTTCTTTGCATATCAAACAGTCAAGGTATTTTGGGGGTATTACATTCTTTGAGTCTTCTTGCTCGTCACATAAGCTGCTAATCATGCATGTATTAAACACCTAGAAAGTTGTCCCTTAATAACTAAATGGCACAAGATCCTAAGTTAATGTAACAGTTATTTCCAGGAAACTATTACCTATCTTGGATATCAGTGTGAATAGGCTGAAGTAGGCTGTTAATTTTATTTGCATCAGTCATTTGCACAGACTCCTAGTTGATGTTTTCATCTACATTTGTAGAATATATAATATCAACTGAAACAGTGTAACTGATTCAAATGGGAGAAATATTTTTTCAGAGCATCTCACCACTACAAATGTGTCATGCTCATGTTACTTGCATACCTCAATGTGAATAAACCATTATGAAATTTTTTCATTTATAAACTGATACCTTGAGTTTTTAAAATGTTAAGTATCTTTCAGAGGGCAGTTTATCCAAGTGTCTGTACTGAAGCTGAAAACCTCTGAACTGAACAACTAAAAGTTCAATGAAGTACAAGCATGAGAAACATTAACAATATTTGATATTAACTTTGTAATTGATGTTGTCTGCAGACAATGGAAGCTATTGATGGTGGGAAACTCTTTTCCACTGCCTACCTAATGGATTTAGGTGCCTGTATCAAAACATTACGCTACTGTGCAGGCTGGGCTGATAAAATCCATGGGCGTACTGTTCCAATGGGTGAGTAGTTGTGAGATAACAAAAGTACAGAACTGAAGCCAATGTGTTCTGTAAAAAACTTCTTTTTTCTAAAAGTTATGCAACACAAAAAATATCTCAGATAGAAAATAGTTTTTACTATAGGTTATTTATCACACTGTTTATTTTAAACACTAAATGCAGTTATTACTTGTTCTATACATGACTAGTAAGTACTGTTCATGACTAGTAAGTACTGGTTATAGACCAAAAGATTTTAGCCTGTATGTACATCTAAGAAGTCTCGTAGGTTACTTTTTGCATAGCAATGCATAGTTTATGCACAGTAATGAGAAACTGGTATTTCCTTATTAACGCTAAGATTAGCACAAATAGTAATATTTATTGCTGGAGAACGTATTAGGAAGAGTACTAAGAGATAGGAATGAGGAAATATTATTTCTTTTTCTTAAATTTCATTCCATTCTCTCTTCCATTAAGCAGCTCTATAAAAACATTGCTTCTAGCTGCTTCTCACAGCAGGACAAAGAAAAGAATGGTAATAAAGAAGGTATTAAGGAAAGCCAGAGTGATAAATACTTCCAACTTTTTTGCATCGCATAGATCTCTATACTAGGCTTAATGGAACACATGTTTGTTTGAATCAAAGAGAATTTTATACTTAATGGATTTGATTTAAGCTAAGTTCTAATATTAAAAAAATGTCTGATATGTACCTAGGATTGCAAGTAGCTTTTAAAAGAGCACTTTCAAAAAAAAAAAAAAAAAGGTGATAAAAGAAAAAAGAAATGAAAGCTGCGTATTGGTGTGCTGTGCATACCGTATTGAGGAGGGATTTTACTGAAAAGAAGTCAGTCATACCAGCAGAATCAAACCTTGAAGCCATGAAGAAAGTAGGTATTGAATCCAGATGTACTATATGGTTGGTTTTTGCATAGTTAAGGTTTTGAAAATATAATTTATAAGTAAAATTTTATCCTGCTACGTTTGGTATCCAACATTATCTTCTTTCTAATCTTACTGTTTCTCACAAATGCTTTATCTGAATGTATAATTTACTTCTTTTTTCCCTAGATGGAAACTTCTTTACCTTTACAAGACATGAGCCTATTGGTGTTTGTGGCCAAATTATTCCTGTAAGTTGGAGCCATTTATATAAAACACAAATGTTCCTGTTACAAATGGTAATGTTTTTGAAATATTGTCTATGCAAGTGCATTTGTGAAACATTACCAATGAGAAGTCTTCAAGTCTTGAAATATAGAGACTGCCCTGAGTACTCATCAAATTCTGCAACACGCAGTTTTTGATGAGTAAGTCCATTCTTGTCTCTCTCTTCCTTGTTTAGGAAGGGAAAATAAATCTCAAAAGATTCACTAATGAATTAGTTTGAAAGACAGAACTGTGTGTTTATGGAAACTGAAAGAATTAGAAATAAACAAATAGGAGAGGATAATATTTACAGCCTATAAGTAATAAGCTTTTTAGGACCTGGAATATCTGTTCTGCTCTGTATAGCATCCAGACAGCTGGACCTTTATTTATGACTGAGACTAAGTCACAGTGCTGATGGTACAAGTAACATAACAAATGTGTCCAATAAGCAGAGTGATACTGAACTATATCTTCCCAAGCTCCAAGTGTCTAACTTCCCAGTTTTGAAGTTACTTATTTTAAGTGAAGATTCAAAAGACCTACCCCAGTCTGGACAATGAAAATACTGAGGAACTCAACTTTCAAATTTATTTGTGAGCCTCAATGGGTGGTTGTGGAAATGGTTATATGCACTAGACACTCCTAATCCACCCATTTCTTTGTACACAGTAGGTGTGAGCAGCCTAACTTGACCTGCTCAACAGCTTACCCGATTCTAAAATAGTCAGCTTGTCTATCAGGTTTGCTCAGACTTGTGAGTCCCACATACATTCGTGATGTCTTTCAGTTGAGCTTGCTAACTCTTTAGACCACTACACTGATTTAGAGAACATCATTGGAATATGCTTGGAACAAACCTGCCCAAGAGCTTGGGAATCTGTTATTTTAGACTCTCTTTACATCAGGCACAAGACATTTCAAATAAAACAATTAGAGTAAAGACATGTTAAGGAACTAGAAACACTAGATATGGCCACTTCTACATACAATTGCATTGTGGAATATATTTAAGCAGTTAGCATAAACACCAGCTTCTCTTATAAAATATTAAAGGATTTCTAAGTATATCTTTATTTTCCATTCATTGAAATATGAACCCACCAAACTGGAATTTTTAACTTGAGGACTATGTAAACACTGCAAAACATGTCTGCTACCTCAGCATTTCAATTTCCCTTCCATTCACACAGTTCTACTGTAATGATGAAGATCCAGAAAACCCTGCAATCCCTTACTTTGTGTCATTTGTGCTCCTGTTATATTTAGGGGTGAGATGAGACTAAAATTAGGTAAGGAAAGAGATGAACAGTTGCACGTATAATCCTCCAAGCATTTCTGACATAATAGGTAACTGTTAACTGCCTTTTTCCCTACTTTCATAAAGGTATGGCTCACAGGCTCAATGTTTCCAAAACTATTAGAAGAATTCTTAACGGAGCAACTGAATTTTGCCCCTGCTATGTTGTCCCTCATACTGTTGAATATGGGGTCCAAAGGAGTCAGCTGCTCTTCAGTCTGGTTGGACTGACCACAGTTGAGAGCTGCCAGTGAAACCTCCAGGAAGAGAGCAGGGGCAGCATTACATGTTAGTACCTTGTCTCCCTTAGAAAACTGAATTGATGATGGATGTAATTATTTAAGATAGCAAAACTCCCAGTTTCAACACTTATCCAGCAACTTTCTGTCAGCTTTTGTTAGAGGAGTACATTTCTCTTCAGTTTTTAACTAAAACCATGGATTCCTCCAAACTCACATACACCAGAATCTCTGGTCTTTGCATAACATGGTTTGCCAGCTGCTCTTTCAAGATACCTTAATTCTGAAAAGAATTCAACAAAGAGTTCAACCACAATTGTCAGCTGACAATTTGCACTGTTGTAGAAAAAGCAAAGGCATTTTAGTGATGTATTAGAAATAAGATACACCTTCTCTTCTGTCTTTTCAGTGGAACTTTCCATTGGTTATGTTCATCTGGAAGATTGCTCCTGCCCTTTGTTGTGGAAACACAGTGGTTGTCAAACCAGCAGAACAAACCCCACTGACTGCCCTTTACATGGGATCCTTAATTAAAGAGGTAAATAAGTCATCAACAACAGAGCTTTTTGCCTTTCTCAGAAAGGTAAGAGTATACTGCAGCTGAAATGCCACAGAGGTAATATAAACCAGGCTGTCCTCTGCAAATGTTTCTCATTGCATGTCTAGCCTTGTACTATGGAACTTACCTTACTGTAAACCACTGAAGCAAATCCGGGGCAAAAGCATGCTCATCTTTCAGCCTAGTCCCCACAAACACACACACATAAAAAAAAAAAAAAAAAAAACAACCCACAACACCAGTTTAGTAAACTCCATTCCTTGGCAAACACATTTGTATTACAAAAGCACAGTACACTTCAAAGTCAAAAGCAAACAAAGAATCAAGGGCAAAGTACATGGAGGTGGGTGGCAATGACTTTATTAGAATAGTTATCACAGAAAAGGACCTGGGCTTGGAGGTAATTATTATTATTTTTCAATTGAGAAAACATTTAATCCACCTGGGTTTATTATTAACAAAGAGCTGTATAATTGAACTGGTGACTAAGGGCAAACTTATGAACTGTCTTCACACAGAAACTGGGAGAATATACTTTGTGCTCTTGAACACAAGGATTGTTGTACTTTCTCCAGTGTCTCCAAAGTTACATTGATTATTGTGCCCAGCCCAGCAAACACTGAGAGAAGAACAGGTTAACAGTTTAGCTATCGTTTTTCCCAATAAAATCAACAAATGTAATCTAACATGTTTGAAGAGTTGGCACAGATGTCAATTATGACCAGTGCAGTAACCTTGCAGTATTAATGGAAGTGACTTGGCACATTTTTTTACTCTGCTACAAGTGATTCAGCCAAAGCATACTTACTCGTTATGCATTAATATTTCACAGAAACTAAATAACTATCAGGAAGGAGCAACGTCCTGCTGTTACTGTTTCATATAGTAAACACTATTAGACAATATTCGGGAGGAGAAATTGCTTTAAAAAAATATCAGATACCTTCTCCATTATTTTTCAAGTATCAGAAAGTATGTTTCTCAGAAAAAGTAACTTTACAGAGAAAGTAACTCAGTTCTGCTCTAAGTCTAATGAAACGTCGATTCTGATATTCTGATAACTTGAAAGGAGAGCTCATAAATGGGAATGTGCTGAGTGGTCCATTTTGTATACATACTTACAATAATTACAGACTGGTAATGACAGGTATAACGTTAGAGCATTTTTTAGTAAAAGGCAAGATGATGCTCACTTTACCCATTCATTAAGTTGAACTGGATGGAAATTTTAAGTATATTATCATTAAATGTCTTTAATGTATTATCTGGTAGAATTGTAGAGCTTTTTTAAAAACAAACAAACAAAACATTTATCTTATTAAGTTCTTCAAATTTATTCACCCAAATATATCTGAGTTTTATTTTACAACCAAATCACCCCCAAAAAGTTGGACCCTAAATAACTGAGTGATCAAAACCTCAGTGATAACTTCAGTAGCTACTTTAGACTTACTGTGAAGTATCTCAAGATCTAATTTAACTTTCTACTTCTTAGCTGTCCATATTAAAAAATTAATATAGTTGGTCTTGGTAATCCTTACTGTCCTTCTTAATCATCCTCACAAGGTTCCTCTTCTAACACATAGAGAATAGCTTCTAATACCGACATGGAAATTAAATGGCCAAAGTTAGAAAGCATAAATTAGTCCCATAAAATATATTTTTTCCTACTTTTCTCTACAAATTAAGTATGGAACACAATGGTAAGCAAATGGAAGGAACTTCATTGTCTCACCAATTCCAAGGTAGATATTTATCTGGAATGTTACATAAGCATAAAAAACATTGATAGAGTGTATCTGAACATGAACCTGTAAGGAACCAAAATTGCTCAGAGAAAAGTAATTATCTAGTGTCCATAACACAGGACATGAGGTTTAGGAGCTATAACTCAGCAGATGAAATTTACCATTTTCCAAAAGAAAATGGAACCTTTGCATATAATTCCATAAATTATGTTTAATGCTAAAAAGTGGCACTTTTCAGTGATAATACAGGAGAAACATCTTTTGTCTGTCTTAATTCTGTGCTTGCTCTGCAAGTGCCATTGATATCTGATAGCTGCTTCATAAGCCAACAGGAAATCCAGCCACACTTCACACATCCATAAGAGTTTGCCTGACAAACTGTTGGAAGAAAAAGTAACTTATTTTGCCTATGAATGGAACATAATTAATATAGATTTGGTAGGAAACAAGAGGTATGATTTGGCCCACAGAAAAAGCTTTTTTAAAAACAGAATTTACAAGATACTGGAACTGTGAGAATCTCAGGCAGCCAGCTTTTTCATGCTTGGTAGCTGATCTGTCTCTTTTATGTGGTAAACTCCCACATTGTCTACTCTCTACTTTCAACCCATGTCCAGAGGAAAAAATGAAGACATTAAGTTGGAAGTACTATTTCCATCATTTTTCATAATAGAATTTCAATGTAAGTCAGCAAACCGTTAATTAAATTCGTATAATAGCATAACGCATAATAAGCTGAAGTAAGCAAGCACATAGGATGATTCAAAGAGCTTTAATGAAGCAGACATGAAATTAATCAATTTTTTCTTTACCTATCTGACTGGGGAAGAAAAGAAAAAATGAATTTATTCCTTGGCAATGGCACTGAAACCAGCACAAAATGTGTGTTTTGGTTGTTTGTTTGGGTTTTGGTTTTTTGTTTGTTTGAATGGTTTGTTTTGCTCTGGTTTTAGTTTCGTTGGTTTTGTGTGTTGTGGGGGGTTTTTTGTTTGTTTTTTTGGTGGGGTTTTGTTTGGTTTTTTTTTAAGCCAGTGGAATAGCTTAGAAGACAGATGAGGAAAAGAGTATGTAAATCATGTGCAAATTAACACATTTAGTGCTTTAGGTCTGGGAATAACTGTATGACTGAGAAAAGGTGTCTGGAGAACTGAAAAGGGAGGTAAGATTATATGGGACATTCTCCTAGTCATTACGCTTCCCCAAGTTTACAGGGTTCTCTCTTCCAATTCAGGCAGGATTTCCACCTGGAGTTGTGAACATTGTGCCAGGCTTTGGACCCACTGCTGGAGCAGCAATTTCTCACCACATGGATGTAGATAAAGTAGCCTTCACAGGTTCTACAGAGGTACTATAATGAGCGCAAGAAAATATAAGCAGGAAATGTGCCCCTCTGATTCACAGTAATGATTTAATGTCTAACTTGTTCTAAGGAACTATTTTACTTCTTTCTTTCTTTTGGCTGCTGATTTGTTAAACAAAGTCTGTTTAATGATTTGTTGGTTATTATTAACTTTAAATGTATTTAAACAATGTTTGTATTGCAGGAAAGTCATTCAAACAAAGGCACTCCATGTGATACAATAGGTTTTTGTATACTAAGGCTATTTTAAGTCTTGTCCTTTAAAAA
>JAAGNO010026536.1:0-21118 GCA_033439905.1 Ceryle rudis
CTTTAATTTTTCCAACTTCTTAGTGGTTCTATTAATAGTATTCTAAAAATTAAAATTAGAGATTTTTTATTTTTAATATTATGCAATAGATCACTTGAACAAACATGAGAGCAGACTGAGATGATGGTAACAAGGATCTATGCCTTCTCCAACAATAAACCAGAAGAAGGCTCAGTGTAGGAACTACTGAAAGTACCATGTGCGGATGGAGCAAACGCCCTTCGGAAAATCACCCTCTTCAGTGAAAATTAAAAGCATCAGTCATACAAACTGAAATGCATCCCAATGTCTGCAGCATTTTCCACTGTCTGTAGGTCTGCAGTGCTGCAGCCAAAGCAGAACCGAACTCTGAACTCCCTCTTCCCCTGGCAGAGGTGCAGGGTCAGAGTGAGCATGTGCTGCTTAGACACAGCGTAAAGGAACCCCTCCTGGCAGCCCCCGAGCGACCACCCGCTGGCAACAGGGCCCTGCTCACTCGGGTGGGCTCAGCCCAGGTCTCCACCGCTTCTTGCTTTCATGAGAAAAGAGCCACGAAAATCTCAGCTGCCTTCTTAGGGCAAGTTCACACAGGGTACAACACCACTGCGAATAACGGTGAAACACAATTGTCCTGAAAATGTACTATTGCAACTAGAGGAATAATTTTAAATCACTTTGATAAGCAGAACCTGATAGAAACAAATAGACAAGAAATAATATTAACCCCTCCTCTGCCACTGAAGCTCACCAGGATATAAACCAATCATTTCTGGTTTGGACTGAGGACTGCAGTGGAATTTTCTTCTCTTCCCCCCCACCCCGCCCTTTCTTTCTTCTTTTGGCAAAAAGCAGAGATTAGGTGCAACGGGGAGAAAAAAAAAGAACAATCTTTCCATACTACAATATAGCAGAGTTGGCACCATATGATGATACAACACTGAAAACATGTTCTAAAAATTGTGAAAGAAATCAGAAAGATTCTAAAAATAGGTCTGAGCTTCTCATAAAGTCGGTGATATTTGTTTCCCATCTGTTCCTGGTAGCACGAGGTGATCCCTGGTTTCACACTGCAAAACACTCTAATGGATACGGACACCGGCTTCCTGCCTCCCCCTCCCTGCGCCCGGAGAACACGGGGTTGTTCTCAGCAGCCAACACGCGGCGTTTCCTCACCTCACCCCGTTACAAATGCTACTTCTACCGACTGTTTTTCACGTAACACAGAACAGTTGCTGAAGATTGTTTTCACTCTTGCAACCACAGAGTTCATACAGCCCCCCCAGTAACGGGTCTACAAAAGCAGCTGGTCTTTACGTGCACAGATGAGGTTTTACACAAGGAAAAAGGCAAAAGTTTTTAATGACTACAATGTTAATAATCAGCAGAGAAGCTGCAACACCAGGTCAGCCCAAGGACCTCTTATTTCTCACATGCCATCCCTGAGAGCAGCTGTTTTCCCCTCTGGTTCCCTGTTCCTCCACCTAGGGACCCTCGGTCCCCCAGTGCTCCCACTCCATCATGACCTGTCCCTCATCACCTCTCCACCTCTGCACTGATGCTTCTCTTTCCCCCGACGGAGTGACAAGCACAGTGATGGCTCAGGGAAAAGTGTCAGGAATGGAAATGCTGTTGGGACCCGCTGCCAGTGAGGGTGACCCCGCTCACTGTGCTACTCACCATGGCTGGCCGGGCATTCTGGAAAGCTTCATAAACCACAAGGGCTCCAAAATGATGGACTTCATAATTGGATCTGTGACAACTGTGTGAGAAGTGGCCGGAGAGCTTAGAAGAGGCTACACACTCAGGCCAGGGGTCCCTGTACATTCTATAGGAAGCCATGGCCCCAGACAGCCTCAGAGCAGGACCAGCAGTAACTTGTCAGTGTTGTAAACCACAGCTACCAGTAACGTTCAACCACGCAATAAACTGTCCATTTTTGACCCAACTACAAAGCCTCTGGTGAAGACTCTAGCAGCACACCCAGGAAAAGCGAGCGCAAACCCTGCAGCAGCCTGGCTGGACAACGCCTCGGGATGCACATCTCCAGTCACACGGCGCGCGGGGCTAACGGGAACAACGATTTGCTGTTGGGAAGGCTGGAAAACACCAACAACCGACACATGAATTTCTAGCACCAACACCACCCCTGTGTTTATCACCAGTCGGTATTTTTTGTTTTTCTTAACAGTTGCAGCTTCGGGGCTGAAGTAGTGGTGCAAAAATTCAAAGCTTACTTTTTCTTTCTTTTAACTTCTTTTTTAGGTTCACTGGGGGCCCTGCAAACACAGAGAGTTTATTATTTCTACACTAGATTAATGATTTTTGAATGTTAGGGGTTAGGAAAATAGCTGCGGAGGCCCAACCTTTGCAAAGCCTCTCGGAAGCCTTTCCCCAGCCCCACGGGAATCGCTGGTATTACCCCGTCACTAACCACAGCCGTGCGGCTTTTCCACGGCGGCCACTAACACAGAGAACGGGAGATGGTGCCTGATCTCGCACTGCCCAGAACACTGATGCCCAGTCTGGGCTGGGGGAGCGTTTCCAGCACCCTGCAGGCACAGCAGCTGGGCACAGTGGTGAGGGGTTGGGGTGGCTGGGCAGAGCGGGGGATTTGGGGTGGCTGGGCAGAGCAGCAGAATAAACTTCGCCCACATGAAATTATTATTAGCTCCGCTCAATTAAGAGTTTAGCCTAGAGAGAGAGAAAAAAAATAAAATAGAAGCACTCCTCCGAGAGATACTACAAAGAAAATAACATCCAATTATGTAGCATTTTAGTGATGTGTGTAATTTAGACTTTAAACTGTGGGTATGTTTACAATTGTATAAGCAGTGATATACTAAAATACATATTAATATTTTAAATTGGGCATTTTCCTAGTGATCATAAACTGTATTTACTTTTCTACATTAATATACAGAGGAAAGAAGGCAAAGAAACACCCTCGCGAATATTTTCTGACAAACCGATCGGGGGAAGGCCTCAAGCTTTATTTGAAGCTCATTCCAGGTTCTGAAAGCAAACCTTTGTGAAATCACTCTACGTGAACAGAAATGTGCAAGCCAGAGAAAAAGAAGCTAAAATCAACAGTCCGAAGTCTCCTGCTGCATTTTTCCCAGGGAATCCTTCCTTGATTTCCATCCTCCCAGCTACACTGGTGCCAGTTCTCTCTGGGTTTCTGACTGCAGGCTCAGAAGCCCTCCTGATGGGCATCGCCATCTCTGGGTTGTGTTTCACACCCTCCCTCCCTGCAGGTGGGCAGGCAGGGCCGGCTGAACCCCCAGGAAGCTCTCTTGGTCTGTGTTCAAGCCCCACGCCAGCTTCCTCAATAAAACCACCTACAGAAATATTTCCCCCTCGATGCTCTCTGCAAAACCAAAATGCATTTTCAAAGTAAAGAACAAAACCGTAGCCTCCGTAGGGACTGCAAAAAGATGAAAGGGCAAATTTGCATCAACACACATTCAGTCGACTTCTGATAGGAGAAACTCTTGAGGGTCTTCAGAGAACAAGAGGAGCAACGATGAGCTGCTGGCGAAACCCTGGCCAGAGCAGCACTGCTCACTGCCAACTGCTGAGGAAAGAGCTCAAGAGAAAAAAAATGCTCTAACAGGCAGAATCAAGTTTATTATCCAATACTGTTTAAAACAGGTTTTCTCAAGTGCCCCATATAATTTCTATTCTTCACAATTTTCTGGAACTGCTGAAGTGCCATAACCAGCTCGAACCCTATACCCTTACTTTATCATAACAGGTAAAAAATATAAGCAGGTAAAATATAAACAGGTAAGAAATATAAAGAGACTTATCATAAGGGATTCCAGAAAGTTCAACTCTGAACATCTGAAGAACCACACGAATCGATAAAGATCCTTATAACAGCAACAGCAACATCACTCGAAAGCGACTGTAACTGCTGTATCATTTAAACACGCAATTAAATTCTACACTGCAACTGACCTGAAAACAACTTATCTGCTCCCTTTTTTTACTGTGCATTAGCCAACTACTTCTGTCTTGCCTCATTCCTGTTCGGGAGTAAGTCTGCCCTGCGTGGTCCTGCTGATGTCTGCTGAATGGCCGTGCAAAAGATGAAATCCAAACAAACAATCAAGGCAACAGTAGAAGTCTGTAACTGGCCAAAGACACGGGCAGACACAGTATTAGAAAGTCAGGTTAACATCTAGTAGGAAGTATACGTATCAAACTGCTAAATTGGAGTTGACATTACAGTTTTAAGCATGAGATTTAATAACATCGGTGTAGGACTGTTGCTAAGCAATGCTCCTGGCTCTGGCGAGGGACGGGGCGCTTTGAACGCGAATAAGGCCATACAAGAAGTGCCTTCGAATGTAGCGGCTTGAATAAAAACAGAAAAACCACCAAAAAAAAGCCCGTGTCTGGTAACGCGAGTAGTTCTGGATCACTACACGTGCTGAAGCGAAGCAGTGAGGACGGTGTAAGTTATTCTGGCGCTCGGTTAACCGCAGGGAACGCAGCTCTGCCTCGCTCTGTGGAGCTCGAAGCACCACGAGCCCGGCTCACGTGGAGCTGGAGCCCCACACGCGCGGTTCTTGCCCCATTCCCTCCACACAAGTAGCTTTTTCTCCCTGAAAGCAAGTAATATTTCCAATGACCGGAGCCTAAGAAACGTCAACTGTTTCAGCAATCACTTTTAAGAGCAGCTTATCCCATCCCTACGAACAAAGTTGGCTACTATTTTCGGGAGGTGATTATGTAGCGAGGCTGCTCTTTCATCATTCGACTGTCCAGAAGCTATGAGACTCCTGAATACATTTCCCCCCCAGAAACTATAGGTCAGGTCTTACAGGAAAAACTACACAGCATCTCAGGAAGGTTTTAGGAGGTAAAACAAGGGAGAATTATGCATCTGCACCAACCTAAAATTAGAAAAGCTGCCATATGGCTCTGTGAAGCCAGCAGCACGTTCTTATTCATTAGGAAGCATTCTGCTAACATAAAAACACAAGGCCTTCCTGTGCTCTCCAAATGTGTTTATCTTTTCAACATTAATGCACGATATATCATCAGGCTGCTGAAATCTCCTGCAGTGCATATTAAAAAAGCACAGCTGCACTGTTGCTCAGCAGTTACTCGCTGTGAGCACTCTCCGAGCTTTGCCCACCTCCCCGACACGAACGGAGCCCTCAGGTCAGTACGGCTTGGGTGCTGAACCCTCGTCTGGCCCTTCGCAAGGGCCCCAGAAGGGCCGTGCGCCCACCCACCAGCTCACCTACCCGAACCCAGCCCCTGGAAAACTCCCACGGCGGCTTCCGAGTTCTGCATCATGCCTGCTCTCAGAGAATTCAGTAGCAGAACTCAGTGGAATTCATTCAACAGTAGTCGGGGCATAAAATTTTCATGGTCACTGAAAGTAAAACAAGCACTGAAAGCCCATGATGGATTTAGGAATAGCAACAAACGGAAGTAACAATACATAAAATTAATACTAGTTTCATTTCTCTTAATAATTCTGACATTTTTCCATCATTCTTCTTTTGTACAAGTCAGCGTTTTTGTCACCCACTACAACTTCTGGAACAAGTACTGCCTGAGAAATAATTGCCCCCAGCTCACTTAAACTGGAACAAGGACAAAAATAATGAAATTGAACTCACCAAGAATAATATTTAACTGCAGGACAGAAAGAAACCTAGTATCTCTGTATGTATTTTAACTGCATTCAAGTATACTGTGTTAATAAACTTCAGTCTGCACTTGACTACCTTTTCCTTGGTTTCTTCTCCGTTCTCCCTCTGCCGCCGCATCCACCACCTGCCCAGCCCTGCCAGGAGCGGCCGGCTCCGTCCAGGGCACTGAGGCGGAGTCTCACCCTCTCAAATACACTTGGATGGCTTCTCCGAAGGCTGATAACGCTTAGACTTAACAGTGGCAACTAAAAGTGACAATGTTATTTACAGAAATAGCATTACTGGCAGAAATACATGCCTAATATTCCCAGATTTATCTACTTAACGCAGCGGCAGGGGTTATTCACACCCGAGACTCCCTCGGAAGGTCACTAGTTTCTGGTAAATTAGGGACCGGGGACGGAAGCAAAACCCAGAATTACAACCCACTTGCTGCTGCTTAACTGAAGAATTAAGTGTCCTGCCCAGGACCCCAAATCCTCAACGGCTTGATCCATCCCCAGCACTCAATGAAAATACAAAACAACACAGCGAGTGAAATAATTTCCCTGCTGAGATTATTTCTAGTGTTTTTATTTATCCATAAAGACACAGAGGGAGAACTGTCATCCTACCGTTTCAGTGAAATCCAAACGAAGACTAAAAGCAATCCTGGACCTAGAAACTATTTCTCACCGCAGGCCTCATTTTAAACCGTGAGGTTATATCAAACTACCACATTCTGAGTAGAAAGACATTTTCCATCTCTTGAGTGTGGAATTAAACTTCCATCCCAGCCACCACCTGTTGAACCCCTGGACAGCTGCAACATTGACCTTTTCCACTAGGTTTTCAAAAAAGTGGAAAGCAATATACCTGGGCGCAGTTTTGCCCCTGCCGGATTTCTAGACAGGTCTTAGCTTATTGAAATAATTGATGTACGTGCAACATACACTTTTCTATAAAATGAAAGGGTGTGCTTAACTTGCAAGCTGACAAATCGAATCCGTGAATATATCCCTGTGTTTTTAAGCTATATTCTTTCTCTTTTCTCCAAAAAGACCACTAACACTGTATTTCCAGTGTATACCGACTGACTGGAGAAAAAGCAGAAATAAATTAATCGTCAAAGGTGCTGCCTGCCCAGGAGACTTCCCGACAAAAGGCCAAATCCAGGATGGTGCTGAGAATTTATAATTTTCACTGGTTTAAAATGCCTTTATAAATGCTGAGGTTTTGTGGGTTTTTGTTTGTTTGTTTGTTTTTGCTTGGTTTGCATTTACACATCCTAGGAATGTGCAGTAATCGGAATAATCTCAAATCTATCACTGGCTGCAGCATAATTTAGAATATTTTGTAAGTGCCTAAAATACAGCAGTTGGACAACGCAGGAGTACACATGGTGGATGAAGCACATTGGCAATCGGTGCCCTACCCAAAAATACCCTCAGTTTAGTCAGCCGCTTATTACCCCGTTCTGGAATCAGATGAGCAGATTCAAGTGTACGTACCTACAGCTGTATACACAAACACGTACATATCCAGGAAACCGTTTTGCCTCTGTCGGTATTTAGATGACTCTGAAACACTCGAGTAAATGACTCAGCTGTACCCGATAGCAAACACCACGCGCCCATCAGCGGTGACTTAAAATCTGTTACATTAATACAGCTGAATTTCAAAGGAAAGAGCCAAGCGAACTGACCTCTGCACTGAAATATTAGATACAAATATTTGGCATCATCAGTTTAACAAAGTAATTATTTTCTTTGGTATGTGCTGAATTAGGACAGAAAATTTTACTGTACTTTTTGGCATTTATAATTTTGTAACTGTTAGATATTTACTTAATGAGTAACCTCATCTTGTTTTGATAATTCGTCTCTAAATACAGTATTAATATGAATGTCTAAATGATGGGAGCCCAATGTTCTTTAACGTTTTGGCTGAGCTAATGTTTTCAAAGACAAGAAATATGGCAGGATCTGATAATTTCATTCAAAACAGGGCTCCATCACCACCTCAGAAATAATATGTTGCTTTCACCAAAGTTAACAGCTCTCCAGTTGGTTCTTTGATGCGTAAAAACACCAGAAAGATTTTGAAAATAAAGATAGGAGTGTTAACACTCTTTAGACTAGAATCTGCAGATGCAATTGCCAAGCTAATGAAACTCAGAGGTTTCCAGAACTTAGGCCAAAATAACATACTGGAAGGGAATATTAATCCAGTCAGACTCCATCTCTCAGAGCCTTGCTCTTATGTACTCAACCAAGCGCTAAGAGGAAACAGATGACTCCCTCTCGTCAAATGCCACAGCACCACGATTACAAAATATCTTCTTTATTTTAGGATGCTGATGATAAATCTCTGTGACACACCAGATCATTCACAGCAACAGGCAAAGATCATTTTGCTTTTATAAACTGCCATCGATGACTGCAAAAGTTTTCCAGAGACCTAATATGGCGACCAAGAAGAAATATGATGGATCACGGGCGCTCCGCGAGTCCACGGAAAAGAAGAGTTCTCATAATAAAGTGCAGGCCAAAATGGAGCACAGATAATTGAAGACAGCTAAGGAAGAGCAGAAGCAAGTTTAATTTAATGTGTCCATGCTAACATGGATAACAAGGCTCCTACTGCTTCCAATAGTCCAGATTATAGTAGATAAATCTTTTACGAAAAAGCTCTAAATCATTAAGGACAAGCAAAGTTTTCTTCCTATAATAGCCCAGTGTTCAGAAATAGAAGCTGGGCCACCTTCTTGCTTCTCTAACCCACCATCCACGGCCCTGGCCAAACATTTAAGTTGATTTAGAAACAGAAACGTTCCTATTACTACAGAGAAAGCACAACAAAACCCAAAAGTTTCCTAGAAGAACCTGTTTACTGCTGCATGTTAGTTGCTTAAAAGAACTTTTAAACCCAAATCTTTTAGAGAACTGTGTTTAAGATTAATTTCACATATTTCTACAGTGGCTACATGACTTCCGGTACACTACGGACACAGCATGTGTCCACACATGGCATACACCCTTCCATGGTGGAAGGGTGGCAATGACTATTAACATGTATCATTTCAGGTACTCTCTAAAATTAAAAGATCTTTTTTCATTGCCCTAGAAAAATTTGGCTTATCTTGTTGCTAAGATTTACATCCAGACAAAGTCACTTTTAATCTCAGTTACATTAATTTAAATTAAATTTTAAAATGTGTGCTAATAGAACTGATAGGTACAAATGGGCTCCCTTCAATAGACTGAATCACACTTACAGCTTAATTAATTAGGTGTTATCGTTCCTTGCGCGCTATTTCAGAGTCACGAAGCAGGGATCAGCACCTCGTCTTCAATAAGTCAGCATAATCCATACGTGAAAAATAATGAAACACAAACAGGACTGCTCTCTCTGTTTTCTCAGGGAGCTTTATCAGGTCTCCTCTGAGAAGAAGCTTGGACCCGCCTTACACCCCGTTCCCGTACCCGCGGGTGACCAGCAGCTCGCTGCGAGGGATCTCCACGTCGTGGCGGTGGGCGCTGGGCGCTGCTCTCCCCCGGCCCCAGAGGCGGCACAGGCTGGGAGCTCGCGGAACAAATGGGGCTTCGGCCAGGGAATGCTGAGGATCAAGGTCTGAGTCTTGGCACAAGGGCTGGCGAAGCGGTTCTGCAGCCCAGCCCGCGCAGCAGACCAGAGGTGAGGATCCAGAACCTTTTCCTCCAGTCTGAGATTTACTTGCTCACTCGCAGAAAGGAACAGGGGTGCCTGCTCCTCACCTCACCCCTTAGAGCACCGATGGGAGAGACCTTCTGAGTAATAGTTGCCATTACTGTGGGACTATGGGCCTGCCCCAGACTAAACATTTAAGTATAGCAGGTTTTGAGCTACGTATCTAACAGGCTCAGACATCTGCACAGCCGGGCCAAAGGCCTTATAATAAAAACACAACAAAAAAACAACACAAAAAAAAGCCCAGACAAAAAAAACAAAGCAAAAAAAACCCCACCCAACAAAAGAATCCAAACTGCCACCCTTGGCAAGGGTTTAAGCTGTTGAGATAAAGGATATATGCCCCTTGTCTCAAAGAAAGAAGGAATGACAATGCCCATGACCGTCACAGAGCTCAGGGAAAGGGAAGGGTCTTCTTGCATCGTAACTGACGACAACCCTGAGAAAGCCAATATCCTCCCCAGGTTATATTTAATAAAGGCTTTATGGACCAGTGTCTCTGCCTGTACCGCTGGTAGAAAAAAAGCAAGGGGGAAAAAAAAGAAGCTAACTGGGCATCTTTACATTTTAGATAGCCAACTGCAAACACCTAATTCTAATTTGAACCTTAAGTACAATAGTCTGGCAAGCTGCATTGTAACACCCAGTTAAAATCAGCATCTCTAGAAGCTAGACAGATGGTGACTATCAAGCTTAATAGTAACCACAATAATCCTTGATATCAATCAGTGTAACACTCAAGGATTCATTAGTAAGTTTTATCACATTCCCTAAAACTATTTGATGATTTCTTGCTGCAGCACTAAGAGAAAACACAGGACCAGAGAGACAACCGCGGATGGAATGGAACTGTCACAGGTATGGCGATGTCGGTCCCAAAATTACGGCTAAAGCCACACTGAAGGCAAGAGACCATAAGTGGGGAAGAATGGAAAACAAAATGAAGGACAATTATTAAAAATGAGAGAAAAGAAAACAGCAAAGGCTGTGAAATAAAGGCCTTCAAGAGAATAGAGAGAAATAGGGAATTACCAAGAAAGGCCATCCTACAGAAAATATCCCTTTTGACAGCTAGTGACTGGGAGCATTCTGTTCAGAGAAGTCAAGAGGGATACAAAGAAGTAACTAAAGATAGAAAAATAAACCCAAAACATTAAGATATTTCCTCCAAGCTAAGGAGGTGAAAGGTTTTGTACAGAAGAAGCAAGACAGGAAGAATTTTATGTTATTGGCACAAAATACCTCAATATTTTTCCACCCAACACCAAAGCAAACAAACCAAGAAAAATCTAAATGAGGGTCCCTCTGAGTTTTCCAACCTATATTTAGAATTTACAACCTTGATATCTCTTCCTCTTCTATTTTTTTTTCATTTCCCAGTGAATCAATTGTTATATTTAAGCACACTTCCTCTTCAATGTTGAACATAGGCCCAGACCTCACTTGACATAGAATAACCTGCCTCTGGAAGACATCTCCCTCAGAAGGATGATGGGAACTGCAGGTTGTTCCAAGTCTTTCTAGGAAATTGTGCCTCAGAAGAAAAAGCACCAGTAGAAGGCCAGTGCTCTGCCTGCTCACACATCTTAAGATGACAAGGGACCACTCCAGCTGGCTGGATCTCTGTAACGCATCCCAAACCGTTTCACCCAGTGACTCCTGCATCACGCCCGGAACCTCCACTGAATTCTAGGATGTATTTTAAAGGACACCCAACCTGTTCTGGAGGGCTGATAGAACCTACCAATTTCTTCATCAACTTGCTTCAATTTTCCATTAACTGTCCACAAAGAACCTGCACCTTATGTATGAGCTTTGGCCACAGATTCCAGCCGGTGGGCCATATACTGCCTCCGTGTGCCGAGTCCTCTGTGGCTGGCAGACTGTGTAGCTCCATTTCACTGCCTGCCTCTGAGCAAAGAAAGGTTTGCGTGGACATGCCCTTCTGCTTCGGGATGAACAGAGGTGCCACCCACTGTGTCTACCACATGGACATGTGGGCACTATTTCAGATAACGTGGCAACATCTGGAGCACCTCCAGCTATGGAGTAAATGTTCTGCAAGTTTTCTACTTTAACAGAGCTTAAATTTCTGCACTTCTGTCTCCATCTTCTCACAGTTGCCCTGATCTTGCGCGAGCTAAAGAAAAGTGGTTTGCTTCCAGAGGGAAGAGGGAGAGCGCGTGCGTTCATTGACAGGGCATACACTGCAGCACCCACTGTCCTGTAAATAGGCACAGATGTGCCAACAGGCCCTTAACGGTGGAAGGAGACAGGAGGCACAGATGTCTTGGCTCTCTAACCATCTGTCTGACCAGAACCTCAACAGTGTCCACGACAGAGCAAATCACTGATCATTTGCCACGTCATCCTTCAAAGCTCAGTCTACAGTTTTCTCCCAGTGGTACACTGGGGGTTTTCACAACAGAAACTGAAAGCTGAAGCAGTCATTGTTTGTCACATCCGCAGCCACTTCATTCAAGGGCCCCTATTTCTAACTGTCCACACGCAGAATCTCTTACAGAAACAAATAAATGCATGACTTAGAACAGACGCAATTATCTTGGTCCCAGTTTGAACACAGAGAAGCCTTTGATCAATAGCTCTTCAATGTGCTGCGAATCCACAATCTTCAGGATCCGACCAGGGTCTGAAAGGCCCTGCACCCTGCTGTGAGTAAATACCATATTATTGCTCTTCAGGACTCAGTCTTTGCAAAGGAAAGATAAAAGCTGTGTAATAAAAGCTGGGTTCCTTATAATAGATGATCTTATTTTGACTGAAGTATCATCACTGCTCTCAGTAAATTAATTTGCTGTTCCATAAATTAAGCTCCACAGAGACAGTCAAGGTAACGTGAAGTCTCCTTCTTCATGTGCTTGCTGTACACGCTGCTGAGATCAGCACGTGGCGTGCACCGATCTAAAGCCCACCGCACACCTTCCAGCAGCAAGGGGCTACAAACAGCAAGACTTGGATCGGCAGCCCCCCATTCTTCTTTAGCACCTAAGCCCAGCATGTTTATTGACCAGACACCTCTGAATACAGAGCAGCTGGTGAGGAATGCTCAACTCAAGAGCTCAGTTCATCTTGTGGAGGGCTGGATGTCAGGCTATGCTTCTGTATTTTATCTTTTCCCAAAATTGCTAAGTGCATTTCTGATGTTTACAGTTCATAAGAGATTACATGATAAACTGCAAAAGAACAACCGTAAAGTTTTGAAGTTTAAAGTGCTCAGTGACAGCTGAAATGCATCCTGCAAACAAAACCCTGTCTCCGAGGAGGTAGCCCCCAAAATCCGAAACTTCAGGACGAGATGTCTCCGTTTCTCTTATACAAGACATTTTTATTACAGTCCCAGAAGTACACAGACCATTCTATGGTTGTTAAATATTAAAGTAACAAAACCAAAACTTTAATGAAAATATGCCTGCAAAGAACAAAGAGGGAACACTTGAGACGAATCCCCTAAAGCCTCTTAGATATGGAAGAAGCAGCTCAATCCTCTATAGCATTCCCAATATCAGAATGACAGACCTCCTAGACTGCAACCATCTTTGCAGCAACAGAACATTGAAAAAACAGCCATGGTCCCCTAGTTTGAATTATTTTCTCTCTTGGTCATTTGTAATTTATGAAAGAAAACAAAATAAAGATCAAAGAAAAGCAAAATACAAGCAGGATGCTAAACAAACAAGCAAGTTTTCCAGTAACACCCACCAGTAATTACTATTTCTACCTGAAAAAGACCAGGATCTTAACAGTTAGCAGTAAACAGTGAGTTTCTCTTCAACTGTGAGCCACAACTTATAGTCAAAGCTTAGATTCTAGTAGGCCCCCCTGAAGTACGGAAAGACCACAACAAGGTCTCCCTGGAGCCTTCTCCTCTGCAGGCTGAACACCCCCCACTCTTCTCGGCAGTTTGAGCCCAGGGTGGACACGGCGATATGTCATAAAGGTGTCTTCACCTACTCCTCTCATAAGTCACAGTAATTAAATTCTAATGCTGCATCCACAGAAAACTGTTCGTGCAGCTGAGGAGCTGTAACTGATGTTGAGGAGGAGGCCTAAACCGGCTACTCCACATGCCTGCAGCTCCAGCACGATAAAGCAAAACCCAGGGAACTTCCCACTTGCCACGTCTGCCGGCTACTGACGACTTCTCATCAGAGCCAGAAAGGAAGCCGATGGTCCACAGTACCTAAAACCAGTCTAAATTCTTCTGTGAATTAGTATTCTCTGGAGGTGTGCAAGTAGTAAAAAGTCAACATATATATTCAGTCAAAAAGCTTTACAATGTACAGAGGAAGATCAAAGCCATGTTCTGTGCAAAACTCTCAGCTGTATGGAGAGGAGACAGCAAAGCAAATTCAGTAATAGATCTTCTGGTAAATGTTCTGCATAAATTGCTTGAATTCACAGCACAAATTCCTCTGACACTTAATTCTGTCTTAAAATCCTGTCAAGGTGAAAGTATAGCCCATAAAAATAATAACAATAGCCATGCAAAACTCCTTAAAAAAATTAAAAATCAGCATAAATTTTAAATCTCCTGCCATCTCAAATATGATTAACATAAAAAAAATAATTACAGTAAAATTGACCAACTAAAATATTTGCGAATCAAAAACCAACAAACGAAACCCCAGTTTGCACACACTCTCTCGTTTTCATACCCTGATTTGGGAAGATATTTATGCACATAACTTTAAACCTTTAAGTAGTTCCACTGACTTAACAGGGATTACTCATCTGCTGAAAGTTAGGCAGCTGCTTAACTACTTTGTGAAATATGAATCTAAACTCAGGTCTGATAAAGTCAAAGCAGCAGCAGCCACACTAACACCCATCCCAGCTTTCAGACCGTGCTGTTTTCCTTCAGCCAGAGACTTCACCAGCGTCCTGGTGCTGGAGGCAGCAAGAGCCTGCCTGCTGCAGTGACCCTGGGATACACGGTCACACCGCTACGGGGAGGCACAAACTGCTTTTGCTGTCAAAAGTGAAACCAGAAAAAGCAGATACACATGATTAGCAACAAGCCTTCTTTTTAAATCCATACAGGTTAAATGTCCTTCAGCTCTCCTGCTGGAAGGGCCAGAGGAAAGACTGCTTCGCTGAAGAAACTGCTGAAGAAGTTTCAGGTGACCCCCAGTATCCTCCGTGCCTCCCCTGCGCTGCTGACATCCAGAGGAGAGGGTAAAAGCACAACTAGAGAATGAAGAAACGGAGGCTTCAAAGCCCAAACGAGGAAATGTTCGAGCAGTGAAATGTAACAAATACACCATATGATATAAATATGTAACAGATATATGTAATAGAAATATGCAATAAATATATAAAAAGTTAATATGGTAAAAGTCCCCAGCAGAAAATTAAGATTCTGTGAAGAAAGTGGTCTTCATTTTCCCAAGAACTGAAAACATTTCAAAGTCCAGATTAGAACCACGTGCAATGGTGACATCTTCCAAATATCTCTAATTCTTCCAGTGAATTCAGTCATACGCCTATATTTATAACTTGCTTTCAAACTGTAATAAACCAAATCTCTAGCATACCACAACTAAGGAATCTTTGAAGTATATACTGTGAGAAATGATACACAGATAACAGATACAGTATTGCAAATACATATTTGCATATAAAATAGCTCAGGATATTATACTAAATTATACAGTATTACTACAGCAAAAAATCTATTAAGTTTTTCAGCTACCAGCCTGGCAAGCTTGACGTGGGAAATGGATATCAATCTGAATTTCTTCCTTCCTCATTTTCATCCTTAGAACCCAGAATAGTCTCCTTGTCAAACCTCAGCAGCAGCCACAAAACTTGTTACTTTCAGTGGCTTTACAAGGTATTTCTGACTGCGCCTCTGTGAGTAATTAGACCTTAACGTGCAACTCTATTTATAGACAAAGAAAATTTGTGAAGAATTTCTAATATTTATTTCAAAAACCCAACCTATTTACTAAAACTTCTAAATAATAAAACTGTCAAAACCAGTTTTTACTGATTCAATCTGATCTGGTTTTGAAGAAATGTAGAGCAGACCCGCTGCATAAAAATGGAACCACCTTAACTTGCCCATGTTAGTGGGGAACTGCTCAGGAGTTTTGGGATGTTCATTTAGTGTTCTCCTACAGGTATTGAGTGTAGCACTGAAAAGCAACAGAACATCTTAACCATAGGGAAATACGGTTTTTTTAACCCGAGTCTCATGGCACTTTATCCAATACAGTATTATTTTTACAACTTTGTTTTAGAAATAGATACTGTTCAGATAGTACAGGTGTTTCACCACTGTAAAGGTCTTCTAACATGTCTTGGCAGTGGGAAAGCAATCAGAGAGGTGTGGAACAACCTAAATGTTAAGGCGTGTAAAAGATGCATAGATACAAGCGCAGGATTCCCAGCGTGAGGTGATAAACTGCCGCAGAAACACGGGACAGCACCAGTGTCGCCCAGTGTTGGATCTGTTGCCGTGCTGAGGTCAGGGTTTCCGTGGCACCCCCCCAGAAGCACACACAGGTGGACGGCACTGTCCGTGGGGCTGGAACGGTCACTACACGCGAGACCTATCTGTTCATGAAATGCTTGTTCTGGAGCAACTGCACTTGGAGAGTGCTGTCACTGGAACTGTTCTGAAAAGGAACAGCCTTTGAAAGCTGCCGTGGTAACAGACGGATGAAGCTTCTATGGAGAGACTGCTATCCAACTTTTCATTAGTTTAAAGGAGTAATTTCAAGCGTTCTGATCTTTGTTTCTAGATCCTGAGATGCTATTAATGACCGCCTGGAAGGTGTCAGTGTTTTGCGCTGCCCCTTAGAGAGGCTGGAAGTCTGGTCTGTCCCGGCCGTGAGCCTGATGCAAAGACCCAAGCAATTATCAGAATGTCTGACTGTTCTCAGCTGAAGAACCCTATGCAGCAGGTCAACATCATACAGCGTAATTTACTACCTTTATCGCTCAGAGTTTGCAAACTAATTCTACTTGTTGACATGAACAGTGCTCACAGCATTTTAGTCTGTGTTTGGAATTGTATCTTCAGTTGATTTTGCAGTAAAAATTCATGAGCTTAGAAAATGAAGCGCCCATTCAGCTTTGGTACACTTCCGGCCCATGATGATTTAAAAGTAATTTACATGTAACCTGGTCTGGTGAATGTGACCATTTTATAACAATATGAGAACTGGTTTTATTAGATTGGTCCCTAACAACAAAACCCTGGCTTTGCCAAAGCTGCCAATTGTCAGAGCCAGATTTTCAGAATAGATTTTCTAGATCTGCTGAGAGAATCATCAAGTGGACCAACAGATTTTTCCTCTGCACCTGCTTCCCAGGAAAACATACTTTTTTTGTCCGTATGCCTTCTCAGGTAAGGATAAGGAGAATGTGTCCCTTGGCCACAGCAAAACAAAAATCCAAAACAGAATGTGAGAAAAGGAAAAAGGAAAAAAAAATAAGGAAAAAAAAAATAATTCTCAAAAGCCAGTGAGGTACAAACTGATGATGGAGACATTGCCAGGTTATGGGGGACACTTAATACGGGACACGGCAACTTCACTGGAATATCCATTAAAAAAATGATGGCAGCCTAAGAGCAATAAGAAGAGAACAAGCTGAGAAATAGGAACATTCCCAAAGATTAATCCATTAGAACCACTTTGGGGGCAGCTGAGACAATTTGACACTTCCCACTTTCCATTTAGCTTTGAACAGGATGATGCTTGAAACTGCATCTACTTGGTTTAGCACTCAATCTGTATCTGAACTACGCAACAAGTCACCTGCACTTTCCTAACTTCACACTTACAGTATGGCAAAGGAAGCGTTATTTTCCCAGAGGAAATGTGAAAGATGTTAATTAAAGTGTTTGAGAAGCAAAGGAATGGCTCTAAACAGTCTGTAAAGAGATTGCAATCTTCTACATTAAAGCCAATGCACATCTACTGTAAGAATCTGAATCCTCCCCAAACACCTGCAGTGCCATTCATACCTGCCCAGACAGACCTGTGCCACCAAACCCACTTCCAAAGATTTAAAAAGATTTGGGTCTTTTCTTTAAATAGGAAATATATCAAAAGGAAAGAAATGCAAAACTAATCTTCTAGACAAAGAACAGGAAGAAAACTGTCACGTTTTCTGGTTTACATTTATAACAGGACCCTATCCAGAGATTAGAATAGTTTCAAATCTATTGTAGTTGAGGATATGATGTCATCATTTAAGGGACGCAGATAATTTAGTCCACAATATCTATTCATACCAACAAAGAAAGCCAAAGGGGGGATGCAGAACACTTTCATACCCCACTCTCCCGGATTATTCCTATTTTGCATGGATTCATCACCCATGCAGGAGGATGTAAGTGATCTTTTTATTTATTTATTTTTCCCCAAAGCCATCTGCTAGTTTAACTTTTGAAAAAGCACAATCGCTTTCATTCCATTAGACACACACGGCGGACCGAGCGATTTTCCCTCTCGGCAATTTCTGAATTTTCTGTGAAGCTTATTTTAGAAAAAATACCGAATACAAAACTTAACACACTCCGTTCACATGACACGACAGCATTTCTCATTACTGGTTAATGAAAAAACTGGGAAAACTGCTACAGAAAGGCAGAAGAGACTATCGAGTTTGCCAAAAATAAATAATCAACACAGAAAATATTCAAAGTTAATGAGTTCATGTTCTTACCTTGTTCTTTTATCTGACGAATTTGCTTCACAGTTTCTTTCAAGATTGCACATTTGTCAGGTTTAAAGTTGAAGTTGTCAATGTCATTAAAATTTGCAAAAATGAGCTCTGCAAGTTCTTCTATGTATTTATTCTCTTGCTCACGATTGCGTTTCTCAGTGCTTCTTTTAGGGCTGAAAGAGGAGTTTATAGAAGTGTCACTTCTAATGCCAGTTTGCTTGCCTTCTGGCCAGCTCAAAGGTGATTGCAAATGGTTTGAGAGTAGTTTAACAAAACCAGAGAGAACTGCCCTCGCTCACTACAAAAATCTAAGTTACTAGATTCTCAAGCAGAAAGGTTTCCTCCGGCACAAGGAAAAGGGCATTAAAGATGACATTATTTCTTCTTTCCCAGCAGTCATGGTTTTGTTTCAAAGAGTTTTGGAATTTGAAATTCAAAACAGAAAATTAACTGGAGAGTGGGATTTGAACATTTACAAGTATCCCTCCATGTGGTGTTGAGAATCCAAAGAGCATCATATAGGGACAGTGCATGAGAAAACAGAACAGCTGAAAAAGTTAAAGCAAACAATCCACAAGCCCCTGCCTCACTGTGAAACTGTGACAGACCATCGGAAGAAAAAACTGGTGAACGAGTGGTCACGCTTTAAAATTTGTGCTGGTAATGCAACCACTGTAAAACTGAAAAAAAAAATGTTTTTCAGGTCCCTGGTTATGACGTACGAGAGGTGGTGAAAAATCTTACATTACTAGAATGAGTGACTGAAGACTCCTAATCCAATGATTAGCCAAGAGAGATGTTTACATAGCTCCTATATTATCACCAAAATTTGGTATTTTGGCACTACGCTGGATTCAAACCCAACAGTGATAAAGACAACAGCCCCCACCCACCACCCCAAACCCACAACACCACAGAGGTACCGCATCCGAGTACTTTGGTACCGACTTCTCATTGCAAGAACGGTAAGTTTGTCATTTTCTAACTGAAACATATGTGCACATGTAACACTTCTTTTCAATCTTCTCTTTCAACACATTCAGACGTAAATGGCCTGACCTGGGTCCGAGCTGATCGGGATCCTTGCGCTTTCTTGACTCTGCTCTGGATGGGTCAGAGGTATTTTCTCCCATCCCACTCATCTTGAACACATATCAGCAACTAAAAGAAAGAAAGTACAAGAAAGGGTTATGGTGGAAAAGTCGTGAGCTCTCTGTTCATATTTCCACATTTCTTGTTCCATGCTCAACTCAGTTTTTACTTGACAAATCTATCATCTGAAATAGAGTTCGAAAGGTACCATTAAAAACACTCTGGTTATGACCTCACAAAATGCTACACCAAACTCCTTCAGAAGAAAATTTGTGGTGGCCAAGCCAAGCGTTACCTCTTTGATTGTTACCAGTTATGTACAAACAGATAATACATTTTGTGCCTGGGCTGATGAATTTTCATACCAGTTCTGCAAGGTTGAATGAGGACAGAGAAAGGAAAACCACAGTGCCACACAATGAGAAAAACACAAGTGAATTGAAATAGATGAAATGAAACACATATCCTGGCAGCACCAGTTAAACATCGGAAGGTAATGCTCACACAGGCACAGGTACAGTATCGTAGCCACAGAACATCTGTCAATACTTGAGACACCACTGAGGAACTGATAACTCTTTTGTACATATAATCTACCTTGTCAAGCTATCGCGTGTTAAAACACTACAAGCTTATTATACTTAGTGCAACACAGCCCATGGAAATCCTGCCAAAAGGAAGGAGCAAGATGCTATTAAGAAAACTGTGACAAAAATTAAAGAGAAGATGTGAGGAGACAGCAGTGCTAGATCTCTGTCCGTGCAGAGCTGGAACTGTGCTTGGGGCTTTGCTCCAATGACTAAATTTTTCACTGACCAGGGTGAGAAAAATCATCAGCATGATGACAGTTGTACATTCCTGAGATCATCTGATTTCCGAGCCAGACTCAGATGGTGACCTAAAGTTCAGAAGAAAAATCAGGTTGGGGAAACCCTTAATTTCTTATGCTTCCCAAGTGATACCTGAGAAACGTAAATCGGTTAATGACTTTTCTTGAGAAAAGAACTCATGAAAACCTGTCAAACTTTCAACAGTCATCTTCTCCCTCGGGAGTAGTAAGAGGTAAGCATTTAAAGGGAACACCCCCTCCAAAACTGTTCTGCTTTTCTTTCCTGGGGAGGGAGGAACAGTTCTTGACTGTTTTCCCACCTATTCTGCCAAGCTTATTTCAAAGGGAAGTTTATTTTTGTAGGAACCAAAGTTTCACCAGTAGCTCCACCAATGCACAGCTGAATTCTTGCATGCACACTGATGCAATTCTGCTGGAACCCCCCTAGGTCTACTGCAGCATCAGCCTTCGGAGGACGCATTAAAATGGACTTCCCCACCATAAACATCTGAACTTCATCCTTCTATATTTAAGGGAACCAAAGTAGTATTACTGTTATCAAACTAGTACCTTCTTCTCTCCTTATTAAACATAGGAAATGGTTCTAAACAAACAATGCAAAACTGGCCATTTATGAAGCAAAGAGGTCATGGTCAATTACCTCTTGCAGTGCAGTAGGACTCTTTAGGTGTGTAGCCCACAGCACTAGACTCACTGGTAAGTAGTTCCAACATGGTCTTTGAACACATGGGGTTGAGGTTTGAACCCCTTAGGCTGAGGAGGGTGTCAGACCTCTATCTCCCATTCCTCAGCAATGACTCAAGCAAGTTGAGCAGCGTCAAAGAGGTGAGCACTGTCACAGTTTCATCATGTCTTTTAAATAGAAAACAGATATTTCAGTTTTTTTTCCACAAGCTAGTTCACTTTCAAGATGCAAGCATACTACTAGATGAAGATCTCTGGAGGGTCTGGGCACCTCTACAGAGTTAATGTTGTGTAAGCAAGGAACCAAACCCACATTTATCAGAAGAAAGTACTTCTGGGCAGATGTAGTACCAAAGAGTAAGCACTCAGGAAACTTTCGAGTGAGAAGGGGAAAACCTCATGAATTTAGATTGAATCGACAGATTAATTTTAG
>JAAGNO010026536.1:21218-86361 GCA_033439905.1 Ceryle rudis
AGTAAGCACTCAGGAAACTTTCGAGTGAGAAGGGGAAAACCTCATGAATTTAGATTGAATCGACAGATTAATTTTAGACATACAAACATCTGTGGGTCAGGAGCCACTAAACTGCATATAGTGCTCTTTAGGTTCTGCCCTGTCTCCACACACATTAATTTATCCATCTCAAAATTTCTCCATTATTAACTATTACTGATAGCTTTACAATAAACGCAAAATTGCAACATTAGATATATGATTATTCTATTACAAGGTAATTTGGGAACTTTTAAAGTTTTTCTAACTATTCCTAGGCTCCTGAACCACAAAGATAGCTTCTTAGACCAGAAAAAAAGGAATTCAAAACTTGAAGCCTGAATTTTTACTGGAAACATGTCAATTCAAAACTGAAGCCACTGCAGGTGGAATGACAAGTGAGAGGCTCAAAGTTTTACTCCAATAAACCTCATCTGTAGGGAACTACCTTAGATGAGAAAGCAGCATTCATCCTGCTCCTCTGATCTTTTCACACATCTCTGCAGGAATTTCCAGAAAGAAGAAAGAAATTGAACAGTTTGGCTCGTTTAATGCTTTAGAAGAAATGGAAATGTAGTGTCAGTTCTACCATATGTCCTCTGAAAGAAAAACCTCAGGAAAAAGCGGGCAAGGCTTGTTTAGCATGGTATAGAATAGGAGAAGTATTAACCAAATTGGGAATTAGTAAAAACAAACCCAGCAGAAATCGCTACACTGAGGAGGGGGAGACGGAGGCGTACGCTTGTTAATGAATAAAATAGCACCATGATATGTCAGATGTTGAACTAAACCAACTTTTATTTGAAAGGAAATGTCTTACAAAGCTGAACTTGACCCCATGTCCTGCAGAACGAATGCTCACGCGGGACCAGGCACTGCCCCTGTCAGTGTGCGGGTTGTGCGGGAGCTGCACTGTACTCCACAGCGCAAACTCCACATCCCACTCTGGGATTAGTATCGTGCCTTCAGTGGTGGCAGCAGATTTTTCTTCTGAATATATATTAAGGTTTTTTCCATCTGTCCTAGAAATAAACCCCTACAACAATAAGGAAGAGCTGAACTTCTAATGCTGACTCAGATGCCCCACCAAGCTTCAATTCCATGGGGCACCGCTGAGGAGCAAGGCAGCAATGGAAAGATAAACACACTCGCTGCAGCATTTTGTACAAGGAAAGAGTTGATTAGAGAAGCAGAATTATTATTACTAAAATTACCCAAAGAACTCATTTTAGGCTCCAACAGATGACTTGTAGCAACAGGACATCTCAGGTAAGTAAACACTGTGTTTACGTTTAACATCATAAGGGTATTTTCCTCCTCTCTCCCATTTCACTACCACAGGCCTGAGCATCCAAAATAGTTGCAGACCAAAATTGCTGTATAATTTTTCCAGCTGTTAAATGCCAATCACAAATGCTGAAAAATTAAAGGAATAAACCCCTGGACAGTGTATGTTAGTAATTACAGTCATTGAGACCTAACCAGTTTCTACCACATGTTGGGAGACTGAAACGACAAAGCTTAGAAGATGCTTAAATTAATTTTTTCTTGTTATCGGTAATAAAACAATAGTTTCTGCTCTTGTGACAGTACATCCTCCTTCACATCCTCCAGCAACAACTGCTCTAAGTTAGAGTGCACAGACGGACTGAACCTAATTATGAAGCAATAGTAAACATATTTTTACAGGACAATCATCTTTTAAAGGAAGAGAAAACACAACAATGTAAAACCAGAAATAAAACACACGGGAGAAAAAAAGAAAAACAGAGGCCCCGTGAAGGAGGAAGCAGGAAAAAGTCTGGCACACATCAGCTGTGTGAGTTTGTAACATCTCCTCTGCTCTCAAACACCAGGAAGGAACACGGCACGCGGAGCAAACCTCCCAGCACCAACCCTCAGCACCAGCGATCCCGGTAATCATCCAGAGTCTACGCAGAGAAAGATAATGTGCATTTTATCTCTTATCAGGGCAGGCCATCTTCCAAACAAGGCCTGTTAAACTGTCAGATTTATTATACGCCTAACAAATGCAGTTAAAGAATAAATGAGGATTACACCTTCAAAGCTGCTATTTCAACCCGAGAAGTAGCAGAGCAAAGGTAGAGCAGCGCACGGGGACCGTCAGGTCGCAGTGCTGCGTGCCGCCCTCCCGGCGCTCCCGCGCGTCCCTGCAGGGCCGATAACCCACATGGACAGACCTGAGCGACTGAGTCACTCTTCTAGAGCAACAAACAAAACCACTGTTTACTGAACAGTATTACGAGTCAGTGAAAAGTCTGAGCCCAATTTAAAAATCTAACCAGCTTATATTCCCATGGTCAGCTATAAACTCAAACATACATCCAGTATAATTCATACTTTTTCCTGTGAAGTTCTCATGACTCGAAGCTTTCAGTCTCGGTTTCAGAATGACTGATGTACCCCGTGGAGCACTAATTCTGGTAGAAGCCAGAGGAAAGCTGGAAGTCACATGCAACTTTTGACTCTTCACATTTTTTCCTGCTCATGAACTCTTTTTTCACCAGCTCCATTTCTGAATCATAAAATATTTAATATCAATACACAAAAAAAAAACCCCAAATTCATTTATTCAATGATTGTTTTAATTTACTTTTTAATTTCTTTTTTCCTGAAACAACACTACCACTTTCACTAGAGATGAAACTACTTAAAATCTCTGCCACCCCACAACAGCCAGGCCGTGTAAAGCGAGGACAGAAATCAGAGTTTCTCTGAGGAAGGTGGTAGCAGTGAGCTGAAAAACTCCAGTCACCTCTAAAGGACTTGGTACTAAAATCTGATGTGCACCTCTAGCCTCTTCTGCCTGAAAATAACACTTGTTACTTAGCAGACGGAATTTCATTCGAAAGAGAGCCTGTGACAGGCAACATTAAAACAAGGTTTTTGTGATAATATTTACCAAATTCTGCTTTATTCTTGTACTCTGCAAACTAGAAGAAAAGGAACATAATTTGATAACAAATACCACAGAGCCCATGTATCAAAAAACATAAAACTGGCCCCAACACCTACAACTCGCATTTCTGCTCAGCCTGCAAAAAGCTGTCACAGACTATAAACAAATGCTTGAGCCGAAGGCTCCTTCCTCAACAATATCTTTTCCCTTACTCCTCTGTAATGGCTTTAGAGTGGTGTATTAGACAGCAAGAAGAAGATATATTCCATTTGCAGCATGAAAGCCAATAATGCTCATGAATTTTTTACCTGAAAGACACTTCAAGATGCCACTGGGAAGACCGTCTAATAAACACATTAGCTGCAAATGGGCGGCAGCAGCTCCTTAACACTCACTGTAACAATCAAATAGATGGCTAACGTTAATGTCCAGTGTTACACGCTGCTATTTAACGGGGCTTTCCGTGAAATCCACCTGAACCTTGAAGGAGAACAGGGTTGTTACTCAGCTGCTCACACCCGCAGGTCTGAGGACCCCCGGGGCCCCGTCGGCGGGATGGCTCCCACCTCCCGCATTCCCGCAGGATAAGGCTCTTACGGAGCCACTTGCCCAGCTGCTTATGGATTAGACTGCGTCAGCCACCTCTAATATGCCAGGAATAGCAAGACTAGGCTCTGATAAGACAACAGGGAAAAAACATCCGAGAAAGAAATCACATCTAACAGGTTTGCTCCATTTCCACTTTTGAAGAAGAAAAGGTCTGTTTCCACCAGAACGTTGTCCGAGAGGAGGCAGGTGGTACTACCACAAAAAACATGTTCCAGGCTCTCTCTGTGTTGTAACTTCCAGCTAGGATTCTGCCTTTCTCTTGCTATCAAGAATTGTTTCTGAATCCTAATACTCAAGGACAAAAGAAATGTAGCTTAATAACACTAAAACTCCCCTTAAAACAACAGATTAAAGACCAAGATACAATGCCAGAACATTATATATGCCAGTCACTCTTGCATCCTTTTGTTTGTGGTGGATAGCTACGTTAAAAAACAACAAATACAAAATAGAAAACAAACAAACAAACAAACCCAACAAAACTCAAACAAAACAAAAACCCAACCAAACCAACCAACCAACCAACAAAAACCCAAAAGTAATTCTAAAATCATTTAACCTTTTAGGTTGAATTTGATAAGTACCAAACTGTGGCTGCAAAAATTACTGAGCCTGCAAGCTTTTCACTGGACAGTCCAAATTCCCACATAACATGTTTATTTAATCTAGAAATTTTCTTATAGTTCACAATTATTAAGAACAATTACCAAGTATTAGTGAAGTATTAGTTAACAATTATTAAGGATTTCAAATCTTCTGTGATTTAAAGTAAAACTTTGTGAATAGCACAGCTGACAAACAAAGCAAATCCAACACCCTAGAAAAGGGACAATGTTATAGGAAACTTTGTACTTAAATAGCTTTTGTTTCCAGTTGATGGTACTCCTGGAACAGTGAGTTAAACCTATTTTAGCTCCTACTGAATCCTCTCTGCCAATCTCAGTTTTGTCCACTGAAATTCCCACGCCAACTTCCCCCCGGACAGCACCACAGAGCACAGGGAGAGCCGGACCAGGGAGAGGGGCAGAGTGGAACAACCACACTGACCAGTGTAAGGCACCGCGGGAAAACTCAAACCAGGGACACCTTCTAACCTCACAAGTGTAAGTGACACAGATGTCCGCGTGACGCAGCTGTGAGGCTGCCACAGCTCGGTGCGAGTCTCAAGATGCCCATCTCAGGGAGAAAAACACCCGATCACCACGACCAAGGCAGTCGCGCATCTCCACGGCATGGGCTGCCTTCCCTGCGAGTCTCCCCCCACTAACCGCCTGTTGAACGCCAGCCTTTTTCCTCTGGATAGAACACACTCCATTCATGAAAAGCTCAGGGGACTGGGATCTGTGGGGTAACAAGCCTCAGTGAACAGCACCGCGTTGCCACATCGTCTGTATACGCTAAGTCACAGATATACCAAACTGATGCACGGAGATGCCAGACCTATCCCATTTGAACTGGAGTTCCATCACTTGTCCATCTCCATTCCAATGACTTCATGCAGCTAGAGAGGTGCCTGTCCTCCTGGCCACTGGAGGTGCAATGAGATGTGCAACCTACACTTGCAGTGGAGCCTCAGCAAGAGGTGCTTATGGTGCAGGCCACCTTCCAGAGCTCTAACCCCATCATCAGAATAATATTCCTTCGGTCCCGGAGTAGATACTGATTCTGAAAACACACGGTCATACTGAAACTTCTGCTGCAGTTCAGAAAGCCCAGCTCGAGGTGTCTACTCTGATGCCTAATCAAAAATTGAACTCATGTTTCTGATTTTCACAGAGCTGCAGCTCTAAGAGGGTTTATTCTTCTCTTCTACCCAAACGCCTGTCACTACTTCCTAGTGGAAGCATGTCAAAACTTCTGGCCATTCTTTCAAATTCCAAGCACTGAGTTATTGCTGATTTGCAGGAAGGTACCTAAATGCTGGCTCAAGCACTTCCACGCATTTTGACATTGCTGTGATGGTGAATGAATAACCTACTCACATGTACCTACAGGATACAGTTCCATACTCAGGTTAAATAAATGCTGGTAGGTACGCAGCTCCACAAACGGCCACGGTCATAGGAATGCTAACAGCTGGCTACAGTGTGAATTTGACCTCATGTTGATGACCTCTGTCAGTCAGAGATGTGGCTGGTGCCCACATGAGGTCCAGAACCCTGCACCACCTTCTGGAAGTTGTCTACCCAAGCCATCGTCTTCAGTATGGTGCCTGCCTTACCCATCCTCTCTGCCTTTGAAATGAATTCAGAGGATCTCCCATGGAGAACTCGGCATCCTCCTCAGCCCAAGGTGGCCTGTCTCAGGGTGCTCTGGTGACAAGGACATAGTCCCAGATGTGATGGGAGAGATCAGATGGGGTTTGGCCCCTATTTCTATCCTGTAATTGCAGGAGCAGGAAGTTCCCCTCAGCAGATGCTTCCTGCTGATACTGGTACCCCCGCCAGGATCCATTTATACTGGAGCAGCAGCACAAGAGTTGGGAAGAAGAAACAATTTTATTATCCCTTTCTTATTGAAGTTTGAAGAAAAACCAGTGCAATACCTGCTTTTTGAGCAAATACATCTATGTGCATAGAAGATCACACTTGTGTCATCTGCCAACATGCAGAATTACAGTTCTGTACTTAACACAGGTGTAGGTTAGGTGTATGTTACCTCCTGGCAAAGCCACCGACTGTGCTAACTACACACATGGTTACTAAGCACAAAAATCAACAGAGCCACATGCAAGTGTCTTGCAAACACTTATAAAGTATGATTAACTTGATAAAATGACATGTCCGTAGTCGCCTGTACACCCCAATCAAACATGTTCCTGATACATCCAGGAACTGAAAAACTGATCTCTGAGCGTGAATAACAATTACAAATTACTCCAAATTTCACATCGGTCTTTATTCGCTACGCTTCAGCAAAATACTGCAACCAGCAATAACAAAAGAAGTTTAAAGTTTAATTGTCATTTTAAGGCACTTAAAACACAGCTCGTAAAAATCTTGTTGCCTTAGTCAACTGCCAACACCTTGTGGACACAAACAAGCTTTGTACCGACAAGTGTGTGTGCATATACTTACATATATATAAATATACACACATTTGTATGTGTCAGACTGTAAAATACACAAACAAACCCCACACAGGCAGGTCTGCAGGAGCCAAGCAAAAGAGATGTTCAGGTAGTGACCCGTCTGCCATGGAAGCTAATGGCAGATGCCTCAGGAAAAGCACATGGCAGCTGCAGAATGATTCCACGGCATCTCCTCTCTCTGTCCCTCACAGTCAGTGGTTCCAGCTCAGCTGAGGAGCTGCCATCCCTCCTCCCTCTGCACCCATCCTCAGCTGTTCCCAAGTCCTTCTAAAATCCATACATACCTCTGGCCTCCACCACCCATACAGGCAGCACTCTACAAACATTACCACAGCTCCCCGAACAGCAGAGATGGTGCTCTGGGATTACTACAGGAGTTTGAAGGGGATGTTACGACTCAACTGAAGTAGATCAGAATTTTATCAGAGACTTCACTGAAGGTTGGATTTTCCCCCTCGGCTACTAGAGGAAGATGTCAAACTGTTGTTTCTCTCTTCTGCAGGACATAAGTTACTCCAGGGGCCTGACACAACTATCCCTGTGTCCCACAGCACAAGGGAAACAAGGTGACTCTACTATTAAAGCTGATTGTTCACTATCAGCCATTTTATTCTCTTGGTAAAAAATAAACCGAAACTAACTTTTGTTAATAAAGAAACCATTTATGGTAAAGAAGAACCACAAGTGCTAAGAAAGAATTAGCCAATATTTGAAGTTTTTTTTAATTCTGGAACATAATGAAATATAGTTACTAAAGAGGGGAAGAAATGCCCGTTACATTCACAGGAGGAGTTGACCAGAAGCCTGCAATATGCTGCCCCAAAGTAAAAAATAACACTCATTTAAAACTAGTTGGAATGAACACCTGGAAAAACAGCAAAAGTAATTTTATTACCACACAGCTCTAGCAGAAGTTTCCTCATGCAAATCTTGTGTTAGATGGTTGCTCAGTCATGGAAAACCAGAGCAGTGCAGCATGCTGAGGAGGTCCGTGTGGGGACAGCACACGTGGGAAAACATGAAATGGGACCAGCAAAGGGGAGACCCGGGCACAAGACACACTGCAAATGAAGAGCGCTAATCGTGAGCCTCTGGTTCGGCTCTCCTTTAAGATAGCCATCCAATTCCTGCCATCCTCCCTACGCTCCATACTCCTCAGAGCCCGGCCAGCCCTTCCCAGCCCCTCACCGTTCAGCTGTCAGGGGAAGGGCCGGCAGACACTTTACCGACAGCAATGCTCGGTGCAGCTCGGGCACCCTCGGAGGCCTGCCACAGCTCTCTGCAAGTGAGCAGGAAAAGCTGCGGGAAAGCGCCGGCGGGATTTCCTCGCGGGCTCGGTCATTATCCACCTACAAACGCTCTTCTTGTTCGCTCTGCCTGGCAGGCAGACCCAGCCGCAGTCCTCAGCTCTGCTTCCTCACCACAGTTTGGGGGCTACTCTACAGTCATGTGCTGCCAAACGTATCCCGTTTATTACCGAAGCAGATTCTGCGAATCAAGGCTTTCACACCTTTCCTCGTTTTCTCCCCTGTTGCTAGCCTAAGTAAATAAATAAAATGTCACTGCAAAATGTAACCAGCCAGTTGACTTTCTAGTGACATTTGCTATTAAATATCATGCAAAGAACTCTGGAGTGAAGTAAAATATTTCAAAGTACCTCTCTAGCTCAGACTTTCCGGCAAGGGTTTTTGTCTCAGAACATGGTCTGTTCCACAATGCAGACCTGTCTTCCCTCCTTCCCTGCACAAAATCTTACCTTACAGAGATGGCAATAAGAAAGAGAAAAGAAAAAGGAAACAAAAGAGAGCAACACCTTTTGAACATCACCAGAGGAACCTCACTGACTGCAGCAGCACACGGAATTCTGTAGAGCAGGCAAACAAAATGACTCTGGTCAAAGATGGTGCGTGAGGTTTTATAGAGGCTACATGCACAGACACACGCTACATACCAAACTTCTGTAAGAAATCACTTACGAAAGAATACACCCCAGCGTGGGTTTTGTGAGAACACGGAGCCACGTGAAGAATGCTGCTGACGCAGAAGGTTGATTTTGTTCAAATTCCCCCCCGAACACCTCCCAAAAGGCATCAAAACGACTGTACAAGCAGCAAAAAACCTATTTTTCTACAAAACATAGGTGCCAATGTTTCAGACGGCACTGTTCGGCCCCTGCTATCTCGTTAGATCTTCCGTAATGAAATAAAGGAAGAAAACACAAGAAGCAGAGAGGAAGTTTCATTGTTCTTGCGGCTTCGACATTTGGTGCGGCGAACGTGACGGGCTCTGCAGCCTCTGCCCTGCCGCTCCGCCTGCCCCAGGCCTCTGTATCAAAATGTAGGTACACTGCCATTAAAACAATCAAACCGGGACCAACGAGAACAAGCAAATAAATAGCGCTAGCTTGTTTACATTTCTGGCTCTGCCCTCACAGTATGAAATAAAGTCTCTTCAAACACATACTACATTAATTTGGAAAACAATAATATTTTCCTTCCCCCTCCTATCTCAGAGTCACATGAGTTTTTCAAAGTCCTAAATAAAATAAACTAGGGCATTTCCTGTATGTATTTAGTTAATTATTAAGCGGATTCTAAGCATGACAGTCGCCACTGCTACCTCGATATGAAGCCAGGAAAACACACTCGGCGCAGCGGCAGCAACGACCGGTCGTCTGCCCCTTCGCAATCCTGCCCCTTCGCAATCCTGCCCCCAAATTCAGAGGCAAAATTCTAGACAAGTGACAACCAGCACTCCTACGCAGATCCAAACGCTTCATTTAATATTTTTTTTTTTTTTCTTCCCGTGTCCTGGGACTGGTATCATTGCTGTCAGGTAAAGAGCAGTGCTGGGCTCCACGCTCTGTGTGACAGGAAAATCAAGCCCAGGCGCCTGCAGCAACTCCCCGAGCCAGGCAGAGAGCACCGTCCTCACCTAACACACGCAAGTGGCCACAACCCTTCCCAGGGGATGTTATTTTTTAATACGAGATGTTGCCCTCCCAAGGTTAAAAGAAAGGTAAATATGCCAAGATAGTTAATGACATCAGCATGCATAACCATGAGATAAATGCGAGGTCTGAAGATTAACTGAATGTCATTCTGTTCATGGGATCACATACTTGCAAAGAAAACTACTAAGATTAGAGAATAGAGAAAGTTATATAATGACGAAGAATGTTTTGTCTACTTAAGCTGCTGGTCAGAAGGAGAAAGCTTTATCACAAAAATGTCTCAGTCTGACTTACTCTGTCCTTTGTCATGTGCACAGAAATTACTAAATATTGAATAGTAATTACTGCAATGAAAAAGACACTCTCGGGCTCCACCTCCTCTTGACAGTGGGAAAATATGGATGGGTTTGTGTGTTATTCTGGATGCCAGAAAACTTGCTTACAAAAATATTTCCTGTGCACTAAGATATATTTAGCCTTATAAACACATAAAACTGTCACAGGCAAGCACAAGTACACCTGTAGCCTTTAAAAAGGGGGGGAAACTAGAGAAACTGGAGAATCAAATTTTTTTTTTTTTTTTTTTTTTTTTTGTATTTGGTATTTAGAAGCATTATCTTCAAACCCACTCACTCAAAGAGAAATTAGCTCTTCCTCCCACTCCCCCAGACAAACACCCTCCCACCAGACACCAGGACGCACACACGGAGCACACATACGTGCAAAAAGAGAGCGCTGACAATGAAGTCACGGCACTTCAGAAACACACCTTGTCGTCTTCCAGCCTTGGCAGTTGAAGGCAGATCTCACTAGTTTTTCTGCGTCTTCAGATCAAGATGTAGATAAATTCCCCATCCATCACGCTGGCTTTTTATTAAAAACAGGAGGAAAAAAAAAAAGGAAAAAAATATAAAAAAAAAGGGAGACAGTTCCCAGTAAATTTACAGCCTTAAAAACACCAGCTCTCCATTATCCCAAAGCAGCGTTACGTCTTGATGTAAACCAAAGCACATGCTGAGCGAGGACGCGCGCACACAGCAGCTTATCATCCCTGTCATCTGCTTCTAATGACAGCTGACAAACCGGCCACGCTAATCCTTCCCTAACTGCTGATCAGAGAGATCCCCCTTTGACAATCCAGCATGGTGGAGCACTCGAAAATTCCTCCTGCTTCTGTTGGGTGGCTGCTCTCAAAAGCAGTTTCCTTTTCATTGAGATAATAGCCTTTTCTGCAGTCACGTGGCGCCCGGGCTACATTAGCAGAGCTTGATGATCGCAGGCACAGCAACTCCCCTCCCTCCCTCCCTCCCTCCCTCTGGTTCCAAGGGTACGGCTCCCGCAGAAACCCAAACCCGGCACGCTTGACATCGCTCTGCGTCTTCCTCCATCGCGCAGCCCCTCGTGCCAGCGGTGGAGGCGAGGGAGGAAGACGCACTCTCGCTACTTCTCGCACAACTGCTCAACAGACACGTTTTTAGGCAGTGCCTGCGTTGGGGCACACACCCCCTGGTCATAAACATGTCTTAGGAGACTAAACTGAATGTTAAGCACGCTTAATACTGAATATCTGGTATGCTAGAATTACTCTTTTTCCCCTAGAGAACTTTAATCTTTAGCCTGCAATTTTAGTCCTGCTGCAATAGATACCCCTCTCTCAGCAGCATCCTACAGCCCAGCTCCTCCCAGCACCCAACTGCCCTGCAAACACAAGAAAGCACAAATAACAAATGATTCACACAGCAACCTCCTGTGTTGGTGCCTCCCTTTTTCCTCACGTTCGGGTTTTTTTTTTAAGTAACATCATTTATCTTGCTTTAACTCAGGACCTTGACAAACATCTTAAGCGGTTTTTTTTTTTTTTAAGTACACTGCCCAGTGGTGAAACCTTCTAAGCTTCAGTTTCGGTGTTGCTTCCCCTCCTGAGGCCAAGCCTCGGGCAGGTCTGCTCCTCACTGTTCAGAAGGTTTCCTGCTTGTGAAGGCAAACAGAGCTCTGTCCCACCTTGAGTGGGTGCTTCACAGAGGGAAAGCAGAGCAAACCTCTCCCCTCCTGCACAGTCTCCCCGTTTCCTGGGCACATGGCCTCCAAATATCCCGTTTATTACCCCTGTGCACCTCTGACAGCGCTGGGCAGTACAGCAGGGCCCCGGCCGCGCAGCCTTTCACCTGACACTGCTCTGTTGGGGTTTGCAAACTGCCTAAGCAAGCTGGGGATGAAGCATCTTAAGTCATTTTCAAGCCTGCGAAAGAACTTTTGCAGCTTTGTACCTAAACTATTTTCCAAACTGATTAGGAAACAAAATTATATTCTTCTCTTTTTCCACTCCCCTCTCTTCCCATGACACCAGATCATTCTCCTTAACAACAACATTGATGATAAAATTACCATCTCCAGAGCCTGGAAATGTCAGTGTTAGGGGCTGCAGTTGCAGCCCGAGGAAAACACGTCGGAGAAGGTGAGGACACGGAGGCTCTGCCCCACACACCAGCTTTGCCAGCAGTGCCCCGTCACCTTTTCCATTCGCTCCTCTCCCCGGGGAGAGCCTGGCTCCAGAGCAGCCCTGCCCACAGCTCGGGGGTCCTCCTCCAGGGCTGCCCCCACAGCCACGGCACAGCAGAGGAGCTGGACGTGGGGCAGGAACGGGGCCCCTTCCCTTCTGCAGCAGCATGAACCCTCTGTTCCACTCTGTCCTTTGCCACACTCTAGAGAGAATCTGGGAGGAAGATCCTCAGTCCAGGAAGAGACAGTTTGGCTCCATAAGGAGACTATATAACACACTACATTCAGCAGAAAAACATATACACTAGAATATTTTTTTTCCATTTCTTTCTAAGCATGTCCTTCCATCTCAAAGTACCTGCACAGGGTAAGCAAAATGAACGCCGTACAGAGCTGCATGTAACTTCAAGGCCAATAGAACGAGAGCTGCTTTGCATCTTAACTTGCTTTTATTAAAACAAATTATCACTTGCATTTTCCATATTAATTCCTTAGCTGAAGGAAAGTGCATTGAGCATACTGATTAAATTGGAAAATGATAGAAATATGGAAAAAACTGAAGATTACAGAGAGCATCTCTGATATCCAAGAAACTGTATTAATAGACAAGCACCAGAAGGAAAATGAACTTTCACAAGAACACGCACACAAAATACTTCACTTGCGAAGTACAAATCTAAGGAAAACATAAAAAGTGGAAGCATACGAGTCAGATACCACAGCCAGAACTGTACTGCTGGTATTTACAGGAGTCGTAAGACAAGAAATTCAAATACAACACAATATGGTGAGCACCGACAAAATCAGCGCAGCGTTAGGGAAGGAGTTATTCGCAAATAAAAAGGAGGCAACAGAAAAGGGTCACTGGAGCAGTAAAAAACAAACTGAAGACTGAAAGGAGTGAGTGTACAGATGTTGTTAAAAAGATCGCTCAGCGAAGAACAGAGTAGAGATAAAGCGAATGCAGAAGAGAGAACGCAGCACTGCGGAGCACAGGCTGATTCTAGACAAGAAGGGAAGGAAGAATAAATATTTCTGTTAGAAAATGCCAGTTTGGATATAAATAGGGAAACTTGCACCTGCAGAGGAGGAAAGGTTCCTTGGTTTGATCAGGCAGCAAATACGACAGAATCGCTGCTTCCTTTTAAGCGAGAGTTTCACAGGAGTTTGGGGATGAGCAGGCGATCTTTAAAACTCATTTTGGCACTGCAGATTTTTTCATATAAGACTAACGTCTTATCCAGTGGAAGAGGTTCATCTAAGCTTTCCCAAAGAGTTATACTTCATTAATCCTTCATTTTGTGGCCCATCCACACATTAGACAGAAGTCAGACTAGAAAATATTTATTATTAATAAAGAGAACACACTCATACTAGGATATCCCCAAGGATAAGGCAGGTTTCCATTCATGTAGCCTCAGCTAGAAACAACTATACTTCTAAACAAGATCACATGGGCTCAATCGAGGGAGAGGATTAGGGAAGAAATCACTGGGTGAAATGTTATGGTCTCTGATAACAGGCAGGGCAGCACGCCTGGCCACAGTGGCAGCGCTGGGCGAGCTCAGCGAGGTGCAGTACACTGCCTCTGGTTCTCTTGAAATGGAAAGTTGCTGCTGTGTTCGAACACACGTGGGACCTCCGCCTTTAGTTCAGGAGGCAGCAAATTACTCCACCATAGCTGGTGGTGAACAGACAGGTCTCTGTGCCTAGACCTCCCTCCAAAGAGGAAGTCAATACGTCCCAGGAAGTCATCAAAGTCTCAGGTCTTGTCTGTGTCCAGAGGTTGTCTGGTGGCCTGCAGACACTGCTGCGCGCTTGGAAAGCCCGTTCCCCCGAGCAGCACGGAGAAAACACAGAGACTCTGTCTTGTGTTCTGGGCTCTCACACCCCTCCAAGGGAGCTCATGGAGGACAGGACACACTGTTGACTACAACCAGCTTGACACAGGAGCAACAGAACACAGGGACAGTTGCTCTTTACAAATGTGAGAACAAATAATAAGCTAATTTCACGCTGCATCATCCACTCCAGCCAGGCCTTGCACACATCCAACAGCACCAAGGCAGAATCAGCGCTGAAGGAGGAACAGTGACGAGCAGCACCCACTGAGGGCCGACCTCTTGCCTTTACCCTCAGGAATTCAGTGAACAGCAAAGCAGGGTCATGCCCCAAATGTTGGTATTATTAAGCATCCAGAATATCAGTGGAAGTTCGGAAGGAAGTTAGAAGGAAGTTAGCTTTTCTATTTAAAGCGTTCTGGTGTGTCCTGGTTTCGGCTGGGACAGCCAATTTTCTTCCCAGCAGCCAGCTCAGTGCTGTGCTGTGGATTTAGGGTGAGAGTAACACTGGTAACACACTGATGTTTTAGTCGTTGCTCAGTAGTGCTTATCCTCAGCTCAGGGTTTTTCCGCTTCCCCTGCTTTGCCAGTGAGGAGGGGTACAAGTTGCTGGGGGGGCATGGCCAGGACGGCTGACCCAAATGAGCCAAAGGGATATTCATGAATCAGAGCCTGCTTTGGGTTAGACAGAACCTTTAAAGGCCATCTAGTCCAACCACCCTGCAATGAGCAGGGACAGCTTTCGCTGTTTTCCCTTTATACACTGGTCATGATGTCCTCTGGTAGGGAAACTGGGGGAGTTGGCCTGGGGGTGTGGATATCTGCTGGGGCATCGGTCAGCAAGGGGTGAGCAACTGCACTGTGCATCACTTGTCTTATGCTGGGGTTTAGCTCTCTCTTTTTGCTATATTTGTTTTCATTACTATTATTAATTATTATAATAATATTTTATTTTTGTTTTAGTTACCAATTTGTTCTTATCTCAACCCATGACTTTTGCTTTATTTTTTCTTCAGTTCTCCTCCCCATCCCCCTGGCTGGGGGGAGTGAGCGAGCGGCTGCGTGGTGCTTAATTTCCAGCTGTGGCTAAACCACAACATGGTGATAATTTCTACCAGGATCAGGCAGAAGCGTGAAAAAACCTGAGGCCAAGCACAAATACTCCTGAGAACAAGAGCTGTCAGAGACAACACTATTCGATGAGAAAACCAAGAACCAGAGACTGCAGCCTACCAAGTAAACAAAAGTGAAAGGAAAAGTAGCGGCAGCTGGAATTCATCCGATTTACAATCAAATCACTAAATACTCTAATATGAAATAAAAATCAACTTCAGGACAACTGGTCTGTGCTGATTTTGCAGAGAGGTTGATGAGAATGCAGCTGATGCAACAAAATTGAGATCTAACTTGAAGTGCTGTGAAAATTACAGAACCTCAAATTTTATTTGGTGAGGGTAAAAGATAAAACCCAACCCCATTGTGCTAATACAGCAGCAGCGACCTAGTGCAGGGTATTCAGGAATATTTAAAACAACGACAGGTAGAGTTCAACAGAAACTGGACTTGTTTACTTCTTGTCTGACAGGAGCGCAGGTTTGCTGCTAGTGCCAGCACTAACAAACGGCAGCTCTAAAACAGGGCAGACAATGCTCACTTCATCTAAAAGCAGAAACAGCAAGGTGTAGGGATGCAGGTAGTTACTGGCAGCAGAAACGAGATGTAGCATTCTAACAGAGACCTAATTCTGAGCAGAAATGCTGCACAACCCCAGCCCCCAGTTCATCGAGCAATGAATATCTAACTCTACCTCAAGGGAGGAAACAGCTCAGGACTTGGGTCTATTGTTAACTCTTAAGAGAAAAGCTCAGTACACTGAATTCCAAACCAGAAATCTGTACTTTAACTCAGTTTGTTCTAGGCTTCCCCCAAGTGAACTGCAAGGCAGGTGCATACAGATGACTGAAGGGAAAGGCTCAGAAAGCACATCCAGCTCAATCGGTTTAACCTGAAATATTTAGAACGTACAGCAAATCCCCTCCCATCCCGAGAACTCCTACACGCACACATTGTCATTATACTGCGCATCAATATGATAAGTTGAAGCTGGATGCAATATTCGAAGACAGACACGCTACAGCTGCTACCAGCTGCAAAGAGCAGGGCTGGCAGATCTTCCTGCAATGTGAAATCAGTGGCCACGACCATGTTCACACGTTTTAAATCTTCCACAAAAGCAATCTCAAGAGCATTACCTTCCCCTGACCTAACAAGAATATCAACAATGTGATCGGCGCGTTTAATTTTCTTAAAAGACTGAGGCTTGAGCGTGTTGTACTGAAGCATGAGATGATACAAGGTTGCTTAAATGAGGAGAAAAATCAAGATTTGAAGAAGACATGACTATTTCATTGCTTTGCTTTGGGCAAAGAGACTCCAATCCTTATCTTTCAAACCCATGGTTGTTGTGACTGACTCATCTTGAAACTGCAGTACTTCACACTTTGCGGGACTAGTTCTTAACACCCTTAGCAGATCACTCGTAATAGGAGATTTATGAGCTACTTAGATTTTTACAAATTACCTGTCCCATGTTCTTAAGAACCCACATTTTCTAAGCTTCAAGTTAATAACGTAATAATAAATAACTTTGTACAAGCCATTTACCTTGAGTGAAGAGGGTGTCCTTATGAGAAGAGATCACTCGAGTCCCTGAAATTAACTGTCCTTTCTCCTGGGCTATTTCTTTCCCAAAACTGCCGAGCAAACAGGCAGGGCTTGCAACACAGAGAGACAAAAAGGCCTCACAGAGAACATTCTGCTGGCAGTTTTAACAGCGGCACGGCAAAAGAAGACAGAGATGATCTGTGAAATAATCTGGATGTAAAGTCATATATGGCTTTCAGAAGTCAGAAATTCAACCACAGGCCAACCGACAACCAAAGCCACCGTGAAAGCACCGAGGGCTCTGTCCTTCCAAACTGTGCCCGCACCTGAGCAGCAGGATGGCCCTGGGGCCACCTTCAATGCCAAGCATAGAGCCACTGTCATTGGCCAAGGGCAGCCCACCAGCCTTGCCTGCTGAGCAACGCTTCAAGAGTGTCTTGCGGTTTCATTCCGTGACAGGCATTTGCATTCACTGATTCAGCGATGACGCTGCGGTGCCCATATTGACTAATAAGGCCACGTAGGGTCCTGGACGATGAAATGACCATTTTTCTCTTCATTGCATGGGATGGGATGTGTGGCTTTGAGGTGATGTTGTTTTGGAACATCTACACAGACACTCTGATAGTCACTCCGATTTAGGAAATTGCTTCTAACTTCGCTCATCAGAGCCAAGGTTCAGGGTCAGTCACTTTCCCTCCCAGACAACAGCCTAACGGGTGGATACAATATAATTTAAATGAACTGAGGCCATTAATTGATGTTAAAGGGAGTTTTGCTCTCAAACTGGAGCAATCACCTTGGTAAGCATGTTTGACACTGCATGTGCTTGCTGATGTTACTGTTCAAAGAAAGTTAAGGTATTAAAGGCAGCAAAATGATTTTTTTTTTTTCCTGAAAGGCCTTTTTTTCTGTGGCTCTACCAGCCAAGAGAGATGCCATTTCTAAAGTTACCTGCTGTCTGGAGACTTCCCCTCTAACGGGATTCTGACAACGCTTGCTGTACATACTCTGTACAGGCCTATGCTTGATGGCACCAAGGAGGGGTACAGTGAGAACTCTTGTTGAGAGCAGCAACAGGGGAGAGGCCCCAGTGGAAGCGATGAGTGATGTGCTGGGAATTAAGTCCCAGGGTCGATTAAAACCAGGCAATATGAGATTAAAGCCCCTGGATGCCATGTCATTGTTCTCTACTACAGCAAGGTTTTAAAAAGCCTTCTGTGGTGGCAATATTATGAGTTTAAATGTTTCACAACACAAGGGGAAAAACCAGCAAAGGGAATTCTGAGCCAGGCACATGCCTACGTAGAGCGACATTAACGCTTGTGTTTGCAGTGGAGATTACTGAGAAGGATAAGGGGAACGGAGAGGAAGTGGTAAAGTGCCCATTTAGGTCTTGGGTACTTAGGAAGTTTCCATGACACAGGATCCCTGCAACCTTGAACACATCACACTCGGTGTCCATGCTGTATGTAAATCTATATGGACACATCACCTGCATTAATATACAGCCTGCAGCGCTGCAGCCACTCTGGGAGCTGGAGCAGTGGGCAGACAGCAAAAATCAGACCAGCAGAGTCCTCAGACTGTGCAGCTGTGAAGGGGGCTTGATGCAAGTATTGAATGAATACAAAGAACAAGCAAAATGATGCCTAAAGCATAATGGAAAAGAACCAAGATAGAAGGCAACGTGAAGGGAAATATTTCTGAGCAGATGGCTCCTTTTAAGCAGACAATTTACGATGGCCTCGAAGTACAGTCTTCTAAACCAACGGTAGAATTAAGACATGCGGAAGTAATTTTTCTTTGAACAATTTTCTCAGAAAGTCTCTTCCTTGGGCATAGCACTACTTCCCTTCTCCATCACAATTTTCTTTCTAATAACATCTCCCAGTCCTTCCAACGGGATGCGACTTCAGCCGAAAAACTACACTTCATCCTATCGTGCAGTAAGAACCCAAGTTATCCAGGAGGCTGCTATCCCCAGGGGAGCTTTAGAATCTGTGCAAGAACACTCTTGCCTCTGCTGTCAGCATAAGAAAGTCTGGGCCCACCCCAAACAGTTAAAGGCTCTTTTGGATTCAGCTGGATACAATTCCGACCTAGGTATTTGGACTTGGATCCAAGGCCGAGCACTGCAGCATATGCTGCTGTCACAGATCTCGGTGCTAGGTAGTTTCAGTGTACCCTGCTGAAGACCATTCCTGAACCTCTTTCAGAGGCCAAAGCTGCTCCAGAGAAGCCCAATGGTTAAAGCAGCGTATCTGAGCAGGAGCATGCACACCAGCTCTCCAGAAGCAATGCCAGGTGCCTGCTGACTGCCAAGTACACTTGAAGAGGCTCAGATCGAAGCATAAAGCCCTAACTGCCTATAGCTTCTACCTGTAGCTGTTTCTACCTATAGCTACCTAAATATATATAGTTTATCTTGTATAACACATACTTAAGTTAATAAAATAATATAAACAGTAAGCAGAGAATGCAACTTTTTTCCCCTTCTACACTTAGAAGACAAATAGAGCCTACAACAAACCCTAGGAAACATAGGAAGAAAAAAGAAAAATCTATTTCTTTCCAAGCTGTCATTTCAAATGTTAGGGAATGGGAAATGGCTGCAAGTATTAGTGATCACCTGGAAGCCAAGTGATCTCTTACCTGTAGTAACCCTACCACAAATCTGATGCCATGAAATTCTAATTCCCTCAATTCAAAACCCAGTCTTCCCCCCACCTCTGACTATTCTTTCTAATCTTCATTCCTTATTTTAAAAATATTTATTATTTTGAAAACAGCATTTGCACTTGTCAGAGGAAGCTGGGTATTAACACTCGAAACCAATTCCTTGGAGACACCAAAGTTTCAGTATTATCACACACTCATAAAGATTATATTAGATTCCATAGGACAAGTACTTCTCTAAAGAGATCTCTGAAGGTGCGACCGCTGTTCTCAGGGGAAAAGGAACAGACAGGATTTCTATGAGCCCACAGTCTGCATGCTGGGCATGTCATGTAGCAATAAATAATTCAGGTTCTGACCTTACGGGATATTTTCTACTCATGGATTTCAAAGAGCTTTTGCAAAGGTGGATGTAGTTTTATTATCTGAGGTTTATAGATCTCAGGATGAGCACAGAAATAAAGTGACCTGTTCAAGGTCAGTGGCTAGTACCAGGTGTACGGCAGTGGGTGACACCAGGCACACTGCCTTTACACTCCAGCTGCAGCTTACAACAACAATATGAAAACAGTCAGATACCACCTTGAACTTCAGCGGTACTCAGGCGAAAGCACGAGGGATGTTAGCTCCTTACAAATACGGAAGTCTGAACACATTCGTGGGGGAAAGGGAGAAAAGGTTACTAACTGTAGGGATGCGGTACCAGGACAGAACAGAAACGACCCAGAGTACAAACGCTCTGGAAAGGGCAGAGCTGTCCACACCTGATGAAGAGGGACCAGCAGAGCTGTCCTCTTCCACACTGAGAAGGTCTTGGAGACCACAGCAGACACCAGACTGAGCTTAAAGGAAGTAGTAGTAGTTGTAGTAAACTATTACAGGAACTGTACAGAGAGGTACTCCAGCAGGTTATCTTCTGATACTGATTTTATTTAGGCAATTTATTTAGTCAATTTTCTTCTTCGTCACACTGACGGTTCAGTTGTTGCTGAGCAGTGCTTACATTAAGCCAAGGACTTCTCAGCTTCTGCTGCTGCCCTGCCAGAGGCTGGCAGAGCACAGAGAGCTGGGAGGGGACCCAGCTGGGACAGCTGACGCCAACTGGCCAAAGGGTTATTCCAGACCAAATGACATCATACTGAGCTAAAAAACACAGGGGGAGGTGGCTGGGGGGGTGGCTCGGGGACTGACTGGGCATCGGTCAGCAGGCGGTGAGCAACCCCACTGTGCATCACTTCTTTTGTGTGCTCTTTATCCTTATTATTTTCCCTTCCTTTGTGCTATTAACTTGTCTTTCTCTCAACCCATGGGCTTTACCTTTTCTCTGATTCTCTGCCCCATCCCCCCGAGGCAGAGCGAGCGGCTGAGTGGGGCTCAGCTGCTGGCTGAGGTTAAACCACGACACTGACGTAAACAGAACTGAGACACATTTAAAATTCTAGGAAATCTAAGATATTACTTTATATTTTCATGACCTGAAAAGAGGTGTTTTCCCTGGTGTTAATATTTAACTTCGGAAAAATACTTTCAATAAAAAATAAACATGCAAAAAGCTTTGTATAGAAAGCTGTTTAATTGCAACCCCAAAGTGATACATCAACACGAGAATATTAATGGGAATGCACCACTGTCGGAAGACAGTTTATTTGTTAGTTAACGCCACAGCGCTAACACTTTGGATTAAATACTTAATCTTGCAGTTCTCTGAACTGTCTTACCTAATGCTAAGTCCAAGGCTCCATTCATGTCCTTAATGGTAAAGATTATGTGTAAATGCTTTCTTGGAGTAAGGTCAGAACGTTCTTTACTTTTCAGGATGGGGTCCTTACCTTGCCTCAGACTGCTGAGGACTTGGACGTGTATAACTTGCATAAATTACCTGCTCAGCTGCCTCTGAAGTGCAGCAGTTGTAGGACCCAAGGTCCTTACGTGTTAGCCAAGAAAGATAACAAACAAATAAAATTTGGGTTGTTCCTTTGTTTTGATTGTGTTTCTTTTTTTCCCCAAAGAAAGAAAACACTGTAACCTGCCACAAAGGGAGTTTACTCTCTTCCAACCACATGTTTAAACAAACCAAAGATTCATATTTTACGGGGAAAAAACCTATCACCACTGGCTGACAACAAGTGGTAGTAAAAACACTGTTTCGTAGAAGGCCAGCACTTATAAGATAGATTTAACTAACATCACCATGGGGATGTTTCCCTTACAGAAAAAAAAGCTTTTAAAAAGATAAAAAAAAATAAATTAAAAAAAAAAACCCAAATCACAAACCACACACAGTCCTTATTCTGCATGTGCTAAAATGAGGTAAACCCAAAATCTGGCTACTGACAAACCAAGGCATCGCTGTGAAAAAAAACCCAGCCCTTTTTGTCTGTGTGATCAGAATGAAATGGAGTTAGAAGACATTCAGCAGGCACTAAGAAAAGGCAGATTTGCCAGAATTTTCCTGGATTAATCAAAGGGGAATCACTTAAAAACCCTCTCTTCTTCCCAAACCTCTCCCAGCCGTGTTTACCCCATTTAGGTGACAAGTGCAGAGTAGTCAGAGAGGCAGGTGCTATTTTCCTACCAAGCTGTCCCCAGCAAAGCAAGCTGCTGTAGAGAAAAGAAATTTTAAGCTTTCAAAATACAAAATCGTTCAGAAGATCAAATGAAGTACCTTCCTCTGTGCAAATGGAGTCCTCCAGACAGTAAAGCGAAATGTGCACATATGTCATCAAAAAAATCCTGTGCGGGTTTTACAAGAAACCATCAAAAGTCTTGGTGTTTATGCCCAGCTGCAGAAATGCTTTAATGAAATGGAGAAATAAGGACTGCTGCTCGGGGGAGTTCAGCCTCCCAGTCCCCTACAGCTGACGTGTGAGCCGGAGGATCACATCGAGGACCGGGATAACACGAGCCCCCATGCCAAGGAGCCCGACAGTTACGATCCCCACACTACCCAGCACATGTTTCTCCACAACTGCCCCCATACCTTCTTCATATTTAAGCTCCTTACCTTTTATTTTGGCTCCTACTTTCACCACCTGTGCTTAAGCAGAAATTATTATAAGCTTATTAGCTGTAAGTGGTCACGTCTACAAACATGGGAAGGGCTGGTGCTTGGTGCCAATCAGCTTCTGCTAATCTGCACCCCACCAGTGCTCCTGCTGAGCCTCGGGACTGGCTCTTAGGGGGTCAGAACCATCCCCCGAGCCAATAAGGGGCAAAGAAATCACATTCCCATCTCCCTCTCTTCTGCTAAAGCACAGATTCCATCAAATTCTCATGTCTATGGAAAACAAATGTGCTGAGATACTTATTTTTTTTATTTTCAAGGTATTTGTTATGCCCCATACATTCCGCACAGCCAGTGATCTCCATGGCCTGCGTGGGCAGTTTTTCGAAGAGAAAAACTCTCACAGAAGATCACACACACCTCAGAAGCAGGGCCCTTCTGAGTTCCCATCTTGTTTACAAATGAAGGGAGCCAAGTTCAAGACTTTCTTGTAATAAATATTTCACCTTAATTTTGTTCCTTTAGAGAAGAAAAAAAAAAAGTTCTAAATCTGCACCTTCTCTACCGTTCCACTAGCAAATTAAATATATCAGGAATACCAGTTTTTTTAGCTAGATCTGTATGGGCAAATTACTTTTATTCTCCAGCTACACAGCCAGGACTTAGCTGGAAAGATCCCACCAGGCTTGGGACATTGCCTGCTGGGAGTAGAAAAAGCCTGTCGGGCTTTACTTGTACCTGTATGCGAGATGCAGTCTAAGAAACGATAGCTCTTGTCAGAGCACACACAGAGGGAAACTAAATTAGATATTTAGATAAGGCTGAAAGGAAACTAAGCTTGTGCGTCTTGCACCCAGGCGTTTCACCTACCTACCAATGAGGAGATAAGAACTTTTTGTGCAACTCATAATGGAAACCTTCGTACTCAGCTTTGAGTGATACGAGAAGAGACATTTTAACTATTTTGTTTCCAGCAGTGACTAGGAATATGAGCATCTCTGTTACACTGTGGTAAGAAATAATGGATTTAAAAGAAGGAAATGCCAGCACTATAAAGCATGTGTTGCTGGTAGTATATACCACGGCCACTGGTAATACACAGTAAATATTTCTATACCTATATATATAGAGAGAGTATATAGCATATTAAAAGTTTAATACATCCCTCAGTTTGGTCAATGTGTTAAGGTGTTTAACATTTTATAGAAGCATACGCTGTATTTATTAAGTAGAAGTAACTGCTGGAGATACCTCAGTTACTGGAATACAGAATCAGTTAGTCTGCTATTTCCAAAATAGCTGTGGAAAGTACACGTCCTTCACACGGATTTCTATTTTCATCAGTGAAACTGTGAGAATAATCCCACAATATTTCAATAACAACATTTTGGTAATAACATTTCAATACCTTTTTGTACTTCAGGAAGAACATGAAAGAACCTAACTAGATAAAATCACTTCCGCTCTCAAGTATGAAACCCATCTTTTTAATTCATTTTCCTCTCTACTCCATATATTAAGGACACATTTTTCTCTGCTGGGTTGCTTTTGGTTTTTTGCACCTCCCAAGTACGACAAACCCATAGTCTCTATGGGAAGCTGGTGCGCAGGAGGCAGAAACCCGGCAGTATTCTGGGGGGAGCAGCTGCCACGCAAACAGCCCCAGCTCACGAACACAACGGGACGACCACCTCACGCTGCAGAACTCTGCTACCGCCTTCCAACTGCAACTCCTCAGCGCGTTCTGTCGAAGCGTGCCGGGTGACTCTGCCAACCCACCCTCTTCGGCCGGGCAGAGGGAGGCGGCCGCAGCCCCCCAGCCCAGCGCAGCCGGAGCTGGGGCAGCACCACCCAAGAGCTGGGGCTGCCGCAGGTCCGGGCAGGCGTTGAGCGCGGCTCCAGCCCTCGGAGCCGAAGGCTGCTAGGCAGTAGGAGAGGGGAATGTGCAGGGAGTGTTTTTAAATGTGTTTGTTTTGGTGGGGGTGGTTTGTTGTTTGTTTGTTTGTTTTTTTAAGTGAGAGGGGTTAGAAAAGTGTAGAAGGAATTAGTCTACGGTAGCGTGTGCTGCTTCACATTGAGAAGAGCAGTTTTCAGTTCACTGTGTTTTACCAAGCAGGAAAGTTTCAAGCCCTTGTGTGACCAGACCGAACTTGTGCGGTAGCAGTCACCAAGCCCTAGTGCCCCAGAGCCTTCAGCAGCAGCTCTCTGCTGCAGGTACGGGCATGGCTAAAGTGAATACGATTTGTCTCCAAATGGAAATGGAATTAAACCCAGCAATCTATGTACAGTGCAAGCTTCAGCATGATTTAAGAAGAAAAAAACCCAACCAACCACTCCTTATTTTATCAGTATTTGAAAATTCTCCCTTCCTCCAAAAAGCATTTCTCGGTGTCCTATTTAGCCTATTACCATATGCTTGCAATTTCTACTCTCCATACAAGTCATTCTGGAAAACCAAAGGAAAATTTTTGTGAACCACAAATATAATAAAATAACCCCCTCTGTGAAATGGTCTAAAAACTGGGATTGCTTCTGCTCCACCTCCCCACATCTGGCACACGCATCAGATTACAGGGCCAGGAGGCAAAGGGAGGAGGCGGGAAGGGAGATAGCGGCCGGATCACAACTAGATGGGAACGCGCTGCCTCGAAGTCAGCCTCTTTTCCCCAAATGCTGATATGTCCAAGCGTGGTATGTAAAACCAATCCCAGGAGAAGTCCACACACGCACTCACAGGCCCACAGACAACCCCCCGCTTCAACTGGTTCCCCCAAAGGCGGCAAATCCCACGAAATACGCCCGGATGACTTTGGAACTGTAGTGCCAAAGTGCAACTGGGCTTCTGATCGCCTTAACTGACAAAACTCACAGGAAAACAGCAATCATCCGTCTGCAATTCACAGACTGTTTCACTCTTTCTATTTTCTGAAGTCTTTCATAGGTATGAGCAAAACCAAAAGCCACTGAAATGTCTAAATGCCACAATATTGCCAAGTAAATGCAGTTTATCAATTGGTCTTTTTGCTGTTTAAGTTGTGCAAACGTCGGACTGGGCCAGGCAGCCACAAGCATCTACTGCAGAGGGAGGTCGGGAGCTGCTCGCGAGCATCGCTTCCCAGCCCTCTCTCTGAAGCCAGACTTTCCTTGTCCCTTCAGCCCCACATCAGCAGCATGACGGCCTAAAACTTTCACCGAGTCTTTCAAGCTTCGCAATAAATCTGCTGCAGTCTGAATTATCAAAATTACGCAGACCGTTCAAATGATTTTTTTGTTCCAGATGGACTTGGCACGCTGGTCAGGAACTCATCGAGTCAAACACCAGCAACAAAAGTGGAATTCTTCTTGCTAAGCTAATTGATGGTCCTACAAAAATGAAACATGCAACGGCATACTCAGAAGTCTCAAAGACGCACTGTGTTGCAGTTAGGAAGCGCCTTCCCCCCGCACCCGCTGTAACATGATCGTAATTGCTGCGAAAGGGTGAGAGACCGACTATATGTTAAATCCTGCCATCTGTAGGTGCTTTACACAGTTCCATTTGCTGCCGCCGGGTCAAAAGTTTACCCCATTTTCGCTTGTTCATAACCAATCACACGAGTCTCTGCTATGTGTAATCTTTGACCCGCTCTCAAAGCAATTTTTGTATTATGTAGTCATATGATTACACTGAAAAAACCCACACGTTTTATTAAGAATACACTTCTTGTTGGTTAGCTTAATAATTATTATTATTTCCATATTCAGTAAGCACACTGTACCGACATTGTTCTTGCCAGCAAACCCCCGCGGAGCACACCCACCGTGCGGTGAATTCTCCCCGTAGATGGCTCCAGCGCACCCGGCTGGCTGCACCCGGACCCACGCACAACGCACGGCTGGAAGGTGGTCACGCTACTGGCACTCTAAAAGCAGGGGGAAGCAACTGCTCAGCTCGTCCTAACAGGGAGAGGAGATGCTCTGTAAACATCTAAATTCATGTGCACAGTGAAAACAAAGAATTGTCTCTGAAAATCATCATCGTGATAAGGATATCCCTACGTATTTACCTTAAAAATTAAACATGCGAAAATATATCGCATGGAAACATTTATGCTACTGATATTATTATTAAAACCTCCGAGGAACAAGTAGTGCCGTGAACAACAGAATTAATTAAGCTTCATCTCCCACAGACCTACAGCTCCTGGTTGGTTGACTCTGGTGTCTAGAAAGAGGAAGGCTTTGAACGAAGCTTTTCCCACAGCTGGCACATTTGTTTAAAGTCTCTCTTTTCCCATCACCAGGATTCCCAGGCAAGTAACAAGATTATTCCATAACATCTCCTTCTGTCAGAGCACCTTTAGGTGCTTCCACGTATACTCAGCTACTTATTTTCGCAAAGCTTGAGAGATCCGAATTTTGAGACCTCCAATGGGATCAAAACCCCCAACAGGTCCAAACGGGGAAATGCAGGGACGCGTGTGCGTGTACACACGTGCACGAGGTGACCTCCTGCAGGAGAATTGCTTTGGTTCAGTTTTGTTTAGGCACAATTTAACAATTCTGCTATACAAACCAAAGAAATTCAAAAGCGAGAAATTATAAATCATATAAAAACCTAAATCTTCATTTTGTGTTTAGCTGTCTGATGATAAAAATACACGACCAAGGGTGGAAATAACTGTTGGAGACATTTGTTCTGGATGACCTGCATAGATTAAAAAGGTATTCAGTGCTCTCATGTAATGGGCATGCCTATTATCTCAGGAGAATAAAAACTTTATTATAGAGTATCACTGCATGCCAATGAAGAGTACACATACACATTTCAACTTCTTTTCATTTTTGTTTTATACATACACAGAGCTTTCCAGCTTCTCAAGCCCTTTTCACGTTTAATAGTTGGTCTCAAACAAATGTCAAAATTCTCCTAAAAGACAATGCAAAACTGTAATATCAAAATCCACTAAAAAATTAGTATTTGGCTTCTCAAATAGCAATTAGAAGTTTCAATCTGAATTACTTCATATGCAAATAATATGGTTTGTACATGGCATGGTAGCCTGTAATTGATAAGGGCATTTTTAATGAACTGTTCTCAAGGATGTGGGTTTCTCCTAAAAGAGGTCATTCGTTGCAAGGGGTTTGCAATTCTGTTTTGGTGGTTGGGTGCAGAACCTCCCACCAGCTAATTCTCACAGACCTCACTTCCTAGCCCTTGGGGTAGTCACCAGCCCGAGAAGCCTGCACATGCCACAGGCAGCTATCCTAGAAATACTGTCACGATGTCCTCATGGAAATGAGAGTGGAGCAGGAGAGAAGGGAGGTTCTCTACCTGCCCCCTCTACTCCCCGGAGGCAGCCCTCTAACCTGGACTGTGGCAAGCCCCTCCAGTACAGTCCAGTTGCCGGGCGGCGTTTGCCGCTGCAAAGCTGCTCTCCATCACCTTTGGTAAAAAGCGGAGCAGATGGAAATTTCCTCTAGGCTGGTCTTGGCCCATAGACCACTGCTTGGACCATGCTCCTCTAGGAATAAGAGCAATCCATTCACGGCATGGAACTGACTGGCCCTACTGTCCTCTCTTACAACAGAGCCCCATCCAATCCCTTCACTCGGTGATAAAACACAGGGCAATGTGAGCACATTTCATCGCCTGTGCTTGGGCTAGGAACCAAGCCATGAAGGAAAACACGGCCATGTCACGCTAAGCAAAGAAACACATGAGTAACTCTGGCAAGCACTGAAGATAAGGCTGTTCTGAATGACTGGAGGTAATGTTATATTGACGTTATAAGAAATTATTGCCTACCCACGCGGACACCGGGTAAGCAGAAGGGGCAGCAGAAGCTCTGCAGCCACTGTCTTCAGAGTGGCAGCTGCATGTTCTCTTAAAGCACTGGAAGTCAAGAACAGGAAGGAGTCCTTTACACAGGTAAAAAAATCTTAGAAACCTTGCTGTGTCCTGAAAGTCTCCAAATTTTGTTTAGAATGAAAGAAACACCTCAGTATATATCTAACAGCCACAGTTTCCATGAGATGCAAAGAAGTTCTCACTTTCTTCAGTCTTCCCTTGTCTCCCCTGCTAAAGTACAGCTAAAACCACCCAGGGGCTTGAAGCACTGGGTGCATCAGACTCTGTCCTGATGTCTGCTCCCTTCACAATTGCTGTCAGAGGCTGCTAAGACTGCTTTGGCTTTTAAAACTCAGTTCAGAAGATGAGTCAAGGATCTGGTCATAGGTGTAGCTCTTCTGGTTGTTCCAGTGACAACAAAATGGGTTAGCCAGCTTTTCCTGAAGAAGGGAAAATCTTGGGTAGCTCAGGATTAAATAGTCCACGTAAGGACGATAAACTTTCTTGCATAAAGGCAAATGATGGTCCCTATGAAGGTATGGTATTCCGCAAGGCCTTCAGTAAGTCTTCTCCACTGTCTGATGGTTGAGGAGGAAAGCTAGGAAAGGGAAGGGAAATGCCTCCTGTCATGTTTAGGACAGAGTCATGTCTGTTGAGCTCTGCCTAAAGGCTTCCCAGAGGGCTTTGCAAAAAGCAGGGCTCTCCCATGTGGTGAAAAGCCTTTCTCCAAGAATCTGTCACAAGAAGAAAAGGTCCGCTGTCAATCACCGTACGCAGCAAGTGCTGCAGCTCTAGTAACCGAGCGGAGCTTCCCTGGAGAAGCTCTCCCAGGAGAGGTCCCTTCCCCTGGAAAAGCTCCTCACCCGCTCCTCCCAGCAAACAGAGTACGTGGAGAATATTCAGGAGGTACTTGCTGCTCAAGTGCCTGGTATCAGCAGAGACAGAGAAGTGATGACAGGCCCTTTCTGGATGAAAAGTCATGGCTCTCCTCAACAGCCCCAAGCAGCCTCAAACACATCTGAGCCAACCTGCGGGTGCACGGGAGCAGAAGAGGGGCTCTTCCCCAGCCTTTTGCACTCGTGCTTTTCTCCATACTAAGGGCGTGAGCAGAGTCAAAGGCAGGATGGGTGAATTAACTCAGAAAAAAGCTGTCCAAAGAAGCTGAGCAATCAGTCCTCAAAAAATTAATGATAAAAGACTTTGAATAAAGCCAATTTGTACTGGAATGTAAGACGGGAAGTCCCTAAAGAGAAGAGCCGTCTACCAGCTCTGGAGCAGGTTCTGCTGCCCCGTGCAGTTTACCATGGCCAGAAGCCAGCTTGGCACAGAGCGCTCCTCTCCAGGGAGCCTGGCCGCACGCCAGCCACGCTCACGGGGCTCACCGCTGCTGCCAGGCGCAGGGGGCGACCGAGGAGCCCGCCTCGGAATCTGCGGCTCCGCTCACGACCCAAGAACACTGCTGTTTTAAAGCGACCTTCAGCAAGTCAAGTTTCCTCTGTTTATCCAGCGACTGAGAGGGCAGAACAGAACGCTGCACCCAGCGAGGGAGAACCTGCCACAGATTGTTAATTATATGGCTATTTGCACTTTGACTGGGAGAGGAAATGAACTGGCTGTAACTACTTTGGGCTTTACTCCTGCAACTGCATTGAAACCACATTTATGACAGCTGAAACTGTGCAATTTCATATAAATGTGGGCCCTTCCTGTTTGTGAAACGAGTCCTCGGCTGCTGGCCCTCACCTCCCAGCAGTGCTGCTGGAGCCGCAACGTAGCCAGCGTGCTCAGTTTTGAATGCTGGTCTTAAGGTCTTATTTTACTAATGTCTTTAAACGTGCAGATAAAACGCATATATTGGGCTACTGCTGTCAAGCGCCTCTGTTTCTCAGGCCGAGCCGCACCCCTCAGGCGTTGGGGAGCACAGACGTTGCCCACATGTGCAGCTGAGATGCCCAGCTGACACCCGGGGCGTGCTGTGTCCCCGGTGACGCGGCCACAGCCACGTACCCCCCCGAGCAGGCAGGCTGCCCTGCGCATCCCACGCCCTGGCAGGTCTGTCCCCATCCACTCAATTCGCAGTATTTCAAGTAATTTGTAACAGCAGCTTTGTCATTTTGCACAGCATGGGATTAATTCCTCATCGTGGCAAGTGCATGTTCAATTTTGCAGACGGCGAGTATGAGGAGCAACACAGTCCTCCCGGCATAAATCAAAGAAAATCGTTATTTGACCAGAAGGTAGTTTTGAAAATACCATTTAACAACCCTAACAAGCAGCCAGTATGTTTCCTGTGCCTTTTCTCTTACTTTGCTTATTTACATTAATTGGATCTCAGAAAGCAAACCTCTGCGATGAGCACAATTACATAAATCAGCACTCTGCTGCTCCACTGACAGTCATTTTCTTAAGAGATTACAGCAGGAAGACTGATCATATTGTTCAGCCGAAAAGCAAACACGTATCCAGCAGTTCCTGACGATAAAATGTGATAATTCTTACTTACAAAAAAACCCACCCACATTTAATTTACATTGTACTTCTCAAGATTTAGCTTGTCAAGAGTCAAGTACTCCCTATAAATGCAAGGTATTTACAGTCAGGATCCCCCAAATCCTTAACAGAGAAGCGTCAGTATTTCTAACAACATTGTTTTGCTCTCTCTGATTTCTGACCATCAGATCCCACCCATGACCTATGAGAACTCGCTGGCTTTGCAGTGCTAGCAGAGTGAACAATTACAGACCTCTTAGTCTCAAACTGGAAGAAGATTAAATACTCAGTCCTTGTGCAAAATCCTCCTACTAAAAGAAACACTAAAGCTAAAATTTCAAATTCAATTACACCTGATTTACTGATTTCCAAAGCAAACCCGCTGCGCAGTCTAACTCATGCACTTCTTCAGACACTTCCCTTGGTTGCCTTCTTCCTACCTCCACACAAGGCAGGTTTTCAGGCTGGTGCTGCCGTCCCCCTCCCAGGTCACCTTCAGCACAGACATTTGCCCAGCTCTGTGGTTGGCAAGTTCAAAGAGCTATAGAAACAGCCAAGTAACCCAACCACAACAGCGGTGAGCTGACCACTGGTTTGGCTCCCTGAGCTGACTCACCCCAGTGGCACTGGCACGAGGGAGTCGGGGTGATGCCTCAGCACGGAGGGTGCAAGCCACGCTTTGGGGAGCGATGCTGCATCTGTGACATCTCCGCAAAAAACGGCCCCGTGTTCAGCCACTATCCTCCCAACAAGGGAGGACACAGAAAAATTCAGCTCATGGGGTACAGTCTAAAGCCGCCCAATTACTGTCAGAGCCTCATGAGCTACAGACTCCAATCACCAACCCCTCTCTTGACTTTTTTCTGACTGAAGTCTCCTGTTTCCACATAGAAGCACTCATGTCCAGACCTTTGTAAACTTACTCCCAAAAGTAATGTGAGCATTTCCAATAAGGGAAAGAAAAAAAGACTTAATGAAGGCAACCCAGATTAGCTAAACGATACATCATAGTGGAACAATTCTGCTGTTAAAGTTCATGCAGATGTTATGATGGAGGCAAATAAAGCCTTTCTTTAGCTACAGCACAGCTGCTGCATACGACTTCAAAAAGACTTGGCACAGGATTTCAGCCACAAAACTTCCCCTCACTTCATTTCATGCACGTCATCTGAAATTTCAGCGAGCTGCAGCAGGGACCAAAGTGACACGAGGGGTGTTTGGAACATCCCAGCAGCAGCGGGGCAGCTCCTCATGCTGCCAGTGCTCACAAGCACCCTCACAAAACTCGACTGCACATCTCCATTCCTCCTCAACCCAGCCATCCCTGCAAAGCAACGATATCCCACACTGCTGTCCCTCTTATTTAGACTGGCATTATCTTCTGCTTTAAAGAAAAACAATAAATTACTGCATATTTAACATATATTAAAGCTTCAAAAATAGCCATAATAAAATGTAAAGGAAATTATCTGCTAAAATAACATTAGACAGTATTACCAACTTGCGTTCCCATCCCTCACAGGCTGAGCTGCTCTGAGCAGCCAGACCCCTGACCTCGCAGCGGGAAGTGCCGCAGCTCCCCGGCGTGGATGGCACATGCTGCATGCCAGCCTGGTACTTTGCACCACAAAGAAAATGCAGGTTCACTATCTAAATTCAAAGTTCATCTTTCCCTTTAAATGTGTCAAAGTATTACAGCAAGTTACGTGAAGTACAGAGAACTGGCATCGATTTTATAGCCATTTAGCAGTAAGGCACAGCGACCTGGCCTGGCCCGCGTACCACCCCTACCCATACTCCTGCTTTCCTTTCAGGGATGACATTGACAGGAGTTGTACCCGAGAAACCTAAACTGCTGTGAGATGCCTGTGTCTGTGTGAGATCAATCAAATTAGACTATTCCTGATGCATGGCAACAGAACTTTAGAAACTGGATTTAACTTCTACCCTCTTCCTTCTTTTACGAGCTCAAGTGTAAGCGGCTCGTTGACTCTTTTGACATTCTCAGCTTCCACCACATGAAGCCGTAAACCAATTTGTCACCTGCAACATTCTTCCCACAACTGTGAAGTTACAAAGAGTAATTAGTTCAAATGAGAAAACAGCAGCAGGAACAACTACAATTCTGTTAACATTCAGACTTCAGAAGTAAAACGGAGTAGAAAAAACTGCAGAAACAAGGGAATAGAAGCAGAAATGAGCTGAGAGAGGTTTTTTTAAAATTACTCAATTACTCCATTACTAAGAACTTGATAAAAAGTTGGAAACCCTCGGCTTTAAAGAATATTAGTAATGTTGATTAAAAACAGTGAAGAAAACTCATTAAAGCAAAGGTAAAGCTTGAAATACAAGAAATATTAACCACAGTATTACTGTATTCATGAAAACTTAATACTTCAAAATGACCTACTTTAATAACAGTAAAAAAAATGAAAGATTACGGGCACTAACCCCTGTCTCCCCTGGTTTTATAAAACACCATCTACTTCTCAGAATTAGTAACAGGCTCATGAAACCGAACCAATTTGTTCAACAGATGTTTCAGTTAACCCAAAGGAATTTTACTTTTCTATTGTAGAAATAGAGCACGCTGAATAAAATTCCACTATTATTAGCAGCCTTCAAAAGATATTAGCGCAAAATTAGCTTCCATTTCCATTCTTTTCTTTCTTTCACATAACAGAAAACTTTTTTCATACCGGATTAGCCGTGCCACTGAAATAAAGTAAGCACATTGATAAAACCAGTCGCCCTCCTCCCGCCGCCCCTGTTTTGCGGGATACACGGGAACGGCACTGTTTTTATTTTCCTTGGCGTTCTCTCCCGTGCTGGCGATACCCTTCCCTGCAGCCCCTGCCCTTCCAGCCCCACGCTCATCTCCAAGGGGCTGCACGGGCCGGGTGATCCCTGTGGGACGTGGGCTACTGCACCAGCCTAATTGCACCACAACTGTCAGTGCTCCAGGTAAAGCAAATAAATTAATTTTTAACTTCTGCTCATAAAATATAGATTGTTTCCACCTCCCCCCTGCTTTTTTCCCTTGCATTTAAAGATCTAGAGAACAACTTGCGCTGCACGGCAGTAGGCAAACAAAAATACCTCATGTTTTCTTAGAAAGCAGCACTTAAAACTATTGCTGGGCACCTAAAGCACTACAGCAGCTTCTCGGAGCCAGAGGTGGTGGATCCCCCGTGAGCCGGCTGGAAGGGCAACGTGCACCCTAACTCCGTGTGTTTAATACGGTGTTTAGCCATTATCAGAGCTCCACAGCTTTTACTGCCTGTCTCTCTCCCACAGCAGAGAGTCACGGCTTATCTGGCAAACACCCCCACCGTGTCTCTAGGCTCTGAAGACATGCTTTTGGTTAATTCATAAAACCTGACCTAACGTTAGACATTTTACATTCAGGTTAGCTAAGTTAAAACAATATTTAGCTTAACAATGCCTTGGCCAAAAAATTCTGTTATCTACTGATTCCAGCAGCACTGTATCTAGCACAGACACCATGCTGGGAAAATACGGAGCCTGGGCTGAAGAAACACAGACGAAATTCTGACCTCAAGCCATTCTGATAGTGGGCCTTACCAACGCTGCCTGCTTTGTACCTGACACTACAGCCAGGAGCGTGCCTGCGATGAGCGACCACTTTATGTGTCGTTTTGGGTTTATGTACATGTATTACCTGAGTTGACAGCATCAAAAAACACTGTGCTTTGTGCACCCCAAATCATATTACGCAGCACGAACGCTACACTAAACCGACCCGCAGAGGCGAGGACTCACGGGAGGAAACGTCAGCAGTGACTTTTAGAGAAACCCAAACTTTGCCTTCGCTTGCATCTGTGGCACAGTATAGACTGTGGCAAAGTCATACCTCTTTTGTGCAGCATATGAATTACTGCTAATCAAATCAGTGATTTGTTTCACTCCTGGAGTTTGCTCTGATACCTTATTTACTGCACGCTACTCACATTTTTTTGGAAGACAGAGCAAATAATTTCTTTGTGAATTCAGGGATGCATCTGAGTTCTCCATCAACACAATACTCCCCCTAACTTGGAGTAACTGTGTTATTCCTGACTTCCTAACTAAAGCACTGGCAGCTTTAAGGTCAAAATGATTTCCCAGTTCTGAAGACAACTTCGTCTCCAGTTTGGCATAGCTCAGACCTAATTCTTTCACAGCACTTCACAATACATTGCACTTTATATAGCACTTCCAAACCTCAGCCCCCACGGCCTCACCCGCAATTACCGGTGCTCAGCACTTCTCCAAACCAGATCCAAAGGTCTCCAGTCACTCACAAGAAAGCCAGACCCATATAGTGAGCAAGGCCAGGAGAAAAGCCTGGACGGGGGGACTCACCGAGCATCACCCAGGGAGTGTGGAGCGCAGCCGGGCAGGGGTCCCGCTGGCCGGGCAGCATGCAGCTGTGCAGAGCACAGGAGCGGCTGCCACCTCCTGCGATCGATCCCCCGCCACGCGTGTCCCAACTGCTGCTGGAGGTGAGGCAGGGCACGACAGAACAGACTCCTCCGCCGCATCAACCGGACTCATCCCCGGAGCAGGTCCATCCTGCACACGGGACGGAGCGGGGGCCCTGCGGGAAGAGCACAGCACGTCAGCGCGCAGTTCGGCACTAAAAACGGAAAGGCCCATAACAAAAGAGCCTTGCTCAGTTCTGACATTCCTTGACTTGGACACTGCCACACTGCAAAACCATTGGCATTGGCCATTTCTAGCATAAAGCTCCCTGGCCAAGCCTCTCCACACCCCCACGCCATCTCCTGTCTCCTGTCTCGGTCACCCCCAGGCTTGGCCAGCAGTGCCATGCTCTCCCCTTGACCTCCCTCCTCCAATGGCCCCCTTGCTGTCATCGCTGTCATACTGACTCTCTCGCTCTCACCCCGGGTCTGTGTCTCCTGCTCACAGCCTGCAGTATTTCAGGGCCAGGACCAGGTCAGGTCCCCGTGCATGCCGGTGCCCGGCGGGGCTGCTCCCAGCACCCGGGCACAGGGTACAAGGCATTGGCTTCGTCCCCAGCTCAGCCTCCCCCTCCCCTTACGGCCCCCACTTGTCCAGGGCAGCAGACGAGAGCTGTGAGTTCTTTACAAAGTTACACTCTGGTTAGAGATGAGATTTTCACAGTGCTGACAAAGGCAAAGCCATGACTCATAAGCCGCCCTCCTTCCTCAGTGCCTATCGCCAGCGCTTCCCACACTGCCACCCAGCTCCCAGTCTCTGCTTCAGAGGGAGGGACATGGAGCACTGCCAAGAAAAAAAAAAAAAGTTTCTTTTTAAAAAATAAAAGGTACCTACAATGAGAATTAAACTTTTTCTACACAATCTTCCAGGTAGCTAAATAATTTTGTCAGGAAAAAAAAATAAATGAAGCTAGAGACATCTGCCAAGCCTCAAAGGGCAATGCTCTGCAAGGTTACACAAACTCCAGCCAGCATCCAACTGTGGGGAGCACCGGGCACCCTGCGGTACCGCCGCTCCTGACACCCCCCTTTCAGCTCCTACAGCCCCACTCGCACAGCTCCCAGAACCAGAACCATGCGAATCCCAACACCCGAGACCAGATGCCAAGCAGAGCAGGGGCAGCTGCGGCAGACAGCGCCCGAGCGGACAGCGCCTCACAGCCAGTTACAGATTATAGTACAGGTTACATGCACTAGGATATTTGTTTTTTCATAAGAAATACTTATTTCTGAGAAAGGACTTAACTATTCCAGTGAGACTGTATTTAGTCTGGAGATGCTGGATGCACCCAATTTTCAAAATTTTCAAAAAGCACTTAATATGGAAAAAAAAGTATGGGACCCAGCTGCAGAGTCCTAGAACAGCCACCTCCATTCTCATGAAAACAAACTGGGAAACTTCCACACCAGTGTGTAAAACATAAAGAAGCATTATAGGCGCACTTCCATTTTCAAAAATTACTAATAAATTGTATTATATAAATATCTCTATTTATATATGAATAAATAAAGTGCCAGCAAAATTTTATTATATCTTGAATTCAGTTTAAGTAATGAAACTGGCTATCAAGCATCTATAACATCTGGATAATTTTCTTTTTTTCAAGGCCAGAATAATTATCTGGTCACCAGTCACAGTTAAGATGAAAAATATAATTAGGTTTGAATGAAACTTCAGCACTTCAAATGTACAATCATGGAAACTACACAAAACTTCTTCCTTAAAAATGAGAGCAGAATTTCATGCACTATTTCATTTGGCAGAGTATAACATATTTGCTGTCAGCAAAGGCCTCTTTTCAATGAAGAAAAAGGAAAAGAAAGTATTTCCATCCCTACAGCACTGCCCAGCTGATCAGAAGTTTCAGGCACGGGTAGCTGGCTCTCAGCTGTAAGCAACCATAATAGACTTGAGTTTCTCTGACCACTACAGAGTGTTCCTCAAAACTCACCTGAAACCCAGCAGCCTCCCAAACTGCTCTTTGTTTAACAGAAACTAACCTCATTATTTTGTCGTCGAAATCAGTAGTTATGGGCCAAGGCACTACGTCAAGTAGGAAAGCTCCGATGTAAAACTTATACAACACTGATAACAGGAAGGTCTGAAGAGTCTCTAGGACCCCCTGTATTTACACCAGCTTTGCGAATACGGAACCACTCGGTTACACACGGCACGGGGAAGGTGCGGCTCCATGCTGTGAACTGAGCAGCCGAAGGACTACTCTGCCCAGGACAAGGGTATTCCTCCAGGGACTCCAGCCAGCCGAACATCTGTCTTACCCCACCGCAACTCAATCACCACAAGATCAAGGGAATTTAGCTCCCGTTAAATATTTCTAAGGTCAAATGCCGCTTCCTCCCCTTACCAAGCATCTAGGGAAACAGCGGTGCAGAGGGAGTCGAAGCACAACAGCTCCAGGGACATCAGCTCGTGTCCCCTGGTGACTTTCTTGGGATCTGTGGCAGTTTCCAGCACCTCAAGCACTGTCCTGACTGACTAAAGGTTTGAGCTGGTCATTTCATAAGCGCTTAGACCAATATTTCAGCTCACCTCACTTCATGCATTCTACAAGGGAACTTGTTTTTCTTAGTCTGTGTATGACAGTGCCAACAATAGCTGCAGAGCAAATGATAAAAGGTCTATAGTAGTAAGTTATCCATATGGTATCAGCTAAAGTGAATCTACTTATAGGCTGGTAAGCTTTCAAAATAATGCACTTGAGTCTCAGAATTGTGGAAACCGTAAGTTACATACTTACCTGTGATTGGACTTTAATTAAATCAGAGAGTTCTAAAAGTAACAACGAGTAACAGCACAGACCTGAGGATATCTTGCATAGAAAGCTATCAGAAAGTCCTCAGAATAAATGCAAATGTGCCTGTAGTGTTCTCTGGCCAGTGGAACTGGCTCTTAGAACACACCTCAGAGTGCAGGTGACTCCTGGCACCACTCTGGCTAAGCAGTTATCCCCCCCCTTACTCTGGTGCTTTACAACAGAAATACACTGTGGCCACTTACTTCCGTGAGCAAAAATCCCTTCTTACTACAGGGGTTTGACTATTTTCAAACTATGCTTTGGTTTTCACCAAGGTAACTTTCAGAAATTAAAAAATACATGATAAAATTCATACATTTGCCAGAGACACAGAAAGTTGTCGACTAAAAAAATATAACTGTGAGATTGTATTGCTCCTAAACACAGAGAAACGCATATCACTTGACAGCTTCCTTAAGAAAACAATGATCATTAAACTCCGTTATACTGTTTGTGTCTCATTTGTGAGATTCTTTGAATAAAATGTCCTTTATTTACACCATCTTGCTATTCCAGTAGCGTGTTTAGCTTCAGAAACTGTAGGTTTTGAGCCTGAAACTCATAACGAGATGGAGAAGAGAATATTTTCTAACAGATACTCTGTGAGCAAATGAGGTTTTGGTGCCTCAGAGCCTGACAGCTCTGATCTAATAAGCTGATTTCTCCTCTACCCCCTGGGCTACATCTGTAACAGTTTATCTCCTTTTTGAGATCTCTCATTTGAACCCACAAATCCTTCCTCTCATGGAAATACCCCAAACACCACCACATTATTCTGGACAGAAGCGTTCAAAGCGTGCTGTTACACCAGGGTGCAGAGCCAACTAACTACTATGAAAATGCTCTTGCGCTCCCCTCCCTTGCCTTGCATTCGTCCTATCCTCAGCAAACCTGTTCAGATCTCTAAGCTGCCATAAAACTATTCACTTTTTTTTTTTTTTTTTTTGATTAGTGAACTGAAACAGTTCATCAAGGGCTGAGACATGTTTTGCTGCCAGAAAGATGAGGGGACAACATCACAACCTGGTCAAGATGACAGGGAAAAGGACTTCAATTTCTAGAGTCACCATTTTTTGTGCCTGTAGTCCACGGCCAACAGCCATGGTAGGTGGGCTGTACATACACCGCAATCATAAACACCTGCTTTTCACAGGGTTCTAGCAGAAACCACTCAGAAAACTTAGTAACAGGGAGGGGAAAACACCCTCAAAAGCTTAGAGGAGCATCTAGTGATAAAGCTTCCCTCGCCTGGGCCCTTGCACAAGCACTGTAGCGAGCCCCCAGCGCAGCTGGTGCCAGGGCGAGCCCTGCTGCAATCTGAGGTCTCAGTGGTACCTCTCCTATCTTCAGCCAGCGTGGCTGGACACCACCACCACCACACACTTAACACACTTCAACGGGGCAGTGAGGCAGTTGTGGAAGCTTTTGTAAGTCTTTCAGCAAAGAGGGTAAAAAACAACAACAGTAACTTCAGTATTTTGGTTCAAATTGAGCTGCCTGGTTTCTATTATATTTGGATTTCTTGCCAAGCGTCCTGTTTTTTTTTTTCCTTTAAGTCAACTCACCAGCAACTCACTATGGAACCCAGATGAAGAAACAGCTTCTTTACCACATAATCTCCCCAAATGTGAAATGTTTTTAATATTTACCTCCAGTGGCAGTTACAACACAGAAACAAAGAATTATTATATATTAATACCATTAATTTTGGAGTCAAAAACAATGTACAGCATTTAAATACAAGTTTAAAGTGAGATAATTATACTCAGTTTACTAAAAGAACCAGGTAGGGCATACTGTGCGTATGTATTTATATAGGTACACACACACATACGTATAAAACTATAAAACATACATAATTTCTAACATCGGCTAGAAAAGAACCTGCCCCAAAAACGCTACTCAGCTCTTATAAAAATCAAAACAACTCCAGTTTTATGACTACATTTGACGACTCATTTTCTTTTTCAGTTCCAGGATCTTTCTGCAGACACCTCAAAAATGAGGAAATCGCATTTGCTCCTGCTAAATACAAATGGAGTAAGTTGTACCTCTCACAAGAGAGAAAATATTTCAATTGTTTCAAGCATTGCTGAAGCACGAGCAGCAGCAAATGAAGAAGAGCTGTATCCACAGCTGGCACAGCGGCCGCCCACAGCCTTCACCACCTTACAGCATCTGCTCTCCCGCAGCATCGCTCTCCCGCAGCATTTGCTCTCCCACAGCATTTGCTCTCCCAGCATCGCTCTCCCGCAGCATTCGCGCTTATACAAGTCAGGGCACAAAGAAATTCTGACACCATGCCAACTGAGGGAGGTAGAGCGTGGCACTCTGCTCTGACCATCGGCCATGTTCATTGTGCCTCTTTGGAGTGCCTGGAACACCCCTGCGCCACATTTCCACCCTCCTCTATCTCACAGACTATTGACCCACCTCACCTGCTTCTGGAGTCACAGGAGCACCTCTCCTCCATCCAGCCCCTTTCTGGGAACCTAAGGGCTTTCTGTATGATTGCTGCCTGACTGGTTTCTAACCAGGCAGGCCAGTTTTACTGCTGCCTTAATGGCAGAGATGAGATGACTGAATTTCCCATTTTCCAGGGCATGCGTGGAAGTGCTGGCCGGTGCACATGCTTGGCCGTGGCCCTGCACACTCCCTCCCAGCTCTGGTACCACTTCTGTGCTGTACCCTTGGTGTGGTGGCTGTTACCACTGGGCACGGGCCGGGCATCTGAGCATGCAAACTAATCACCTTCGAATCCTTTTTGTTTTTTCAGTCACGGGCCAGCTGCTGTTCCTAACTAGTTTTCTGCTCTCGCATGTCAACAGGACCTCCAGCCGCCCGCTCCCATAGACAGCCTGCAAAAGGTTTTGTACTTCATCCTTTGGTAACACCAGCGCTTCCCATCTCACAGTGCATCTACCTCCTCCTTCACCCCAGACCCACATCCCCATCTACCTTCCTTCTGCTCGGGAGGTCGGTCTTTCAGAGTGTCAGTGTCAACGTTTTGAGCTGCACCAGGAGGATAGGGAGAGTTGGGGATATTATGCTGGAAGGTGTTAACGGCCACCATCAAATGGTTCTTTGATCTCCAGACAATTACAGAGCTGGGCCTGCTCACCAGATGCAAGGGGCTCCCTCCTTCCTCCATTTCTTCCTTCTGCATCCCAGACGGACAGAAATGCCATCAACTTGAGTGCAAGGCCCTATAAACCAATTATAGGTTTATTTTGAATTTAAAAAAGAAAAGGACTGGTTTGCTTTGTAGGAGGAGGTGTCAGAGTTTGCAGACTGACAGTTTAACTCTGAAAGAGACTCTTGTAACAACTCCCCTCTGCTTAAGAGCTGTCTGAATATATGCAGTTTGATTGCTGAAGTTTAACACTTAAAGTTCTCAAAAGTTCTTATCACAATCACACATAAAAGAGAATTATTTTTCAAGTTCAAATACTAGATGAAAAGCACATGAGATTGTTTTAGTGCTTTCTACTCATTAGTTCTGCTTTTATTGTACAGGGCAAAGAAAATGACAATTTTTTTCCTAAACTGGCAGCGAACAGCCAATTCAGTAAGCTGCGTTTTTGTTTTCTGTGACAGGGCAGTGAAAAATCTCTTTCATTTATTAGGTCTACAGAGACCAAAACTGGCCGGGTGTCAAACCTGCTTTGTAAAAGCTTGGATCCATTCAGCCATGTGAAGATTCCATAATTCTTTACAACCTGTTATCAGTATCAACTTCACAAAAGACGACCCTTTGGTGCCTTCCAATGAGTGTTGCTGCAACCCTTTATAAAAGGGAGCAAAAACCTGAACTGACAGTTCAACACAGAAAGAAAAAAAAACCCCTAATGGCAGAGCCAAATTAAATTCTTATTAACATCTAAGATATCCTTTTTATTTTTTTTTTTGCTAGATGAGCTTTGCATAAAGATGCAGAACAGGATCTCCTACAATGCTGTTAAAGCAAGCTGGGTTACTACTAAAATGTAAATGACTCCGATTGCTCAGAGCACCACCGCATGCACCTTTGTTACTTGAAGTGCCCGTTTCATCACCCCACTCGTGACTGCAGGGCAGCCAGAACCTGTCACGGGGACAGACAGGGCAGGGCCTTAAGCTGAAAGGGGCGCTGGTGGCAACCTGAGCCAGAAACATGAACTTTGCTTTAGAAGGATGAGGCTTTCAGGGAGGAAGAAAATGAGCAGGCTGGAGCTATTGACTTGCTTTTAGCTACAGTAAGGACAGACTCCTAGATGGCTTCAGTGAACTGATTAAAATGTGCTGCCTTCTTAAAAAGGTGCTTCTCACATCGAAGCAGTGCACGCTGTGTTACATCCTGGGAAAAATATTAAACTTTGCCTTTGAGTAAACTCACCCAACATTGCATTCTTACGCTTTCTGTAGCAAGTTTATGAATAACAGCACCCACAACATTTTTTAGTCTCAGACTTTAAAACTGAAAGAACTAATTAATGCCTTTACTCAGCTGAAACACCCTGCCCATGCTAAGGCTGCTCTGCTTCCGTCTGCACTGACAGCATTTGCTTCAATTGCCCCGTTTTCTTAGCAATGGATTCTATGGCATTCTTTGCAGTTCCTTTTATGTTAAACTATCTTGCAAATGTTTCCCACATTATAATTAATAATAATTATTATATCACTAAAACAAGTAATTCTTGGGAGACATCGGGTATGCTTCACGTAAGCTAAAAGTCTAGTGTCCTCACTCAGAACGAGGTTCACAACCCTGCCGGTTTAAACGCATCCGACACGACAAACGAGCACCCTCAAGTCTGCGCAACGCCCTCCCGCGCAGCTTACGCGGAGCTCCCAATACAGATACACCTGCAAACGCACATGGGATTTTCTTCAGCTCAATAAATTCTGCAGGGTCTTTAGGTCTCCTGAAAGTTCATGTGATTTTTATCACCACCACATCACCTGTCCCATTTAGTACCCCAGACCAGGCACTCTGCAGAGATCTGACCCCGCTTTGATTTGCGGACGGGCGCAGGATGCGTTACATGGGGCAAGGAGCAAATCCTCACCTGCAGATTCACCACAGTTCAGGCTTCAGCTGTAATTTGCTGATATCCTGGGGGTAAGGAGTAAAATTTGTCAGAAGTAAACAAATGCAGCCTTCAAAAAGACAACACAGAAACAATTTAGCACCATTTTAGGAGTATAACATACAAACGTGGCTCATCTGCTGCAAAACACTCAAACTCTGCTAAGCTTTGTTTTGCCTCTAAAAAGAGGGAGGGAGTAGTGGGGGACTGGGAGTGGGAGTGAGAGCTGATACACCACACCGGCATTCATTTATAAAAAGACCAGTGAATTGTATTCTCAGGCTACAGCTTTTCTAACAAAGTCAGGCACATTCTCAATTATCAAATAAAAAAGGTCATCCTGTACGTTTTATTTTGTACATGCACGTGCAAAAGAAAGAAGGAAAAGTTTTGTTTCATCTGTTACCAAAACCACTATCCTGCAGTCAACACTTTTAATGAAATACAGGCCAAAGGATTAGTCAGAGCAGATTCACGGAAAAACAAAGGAAATCTGTATGCAAATACAAGCCAATCACAGTAACTAAACCCAAGACTGAATCCTGCTCCAGTACCTCCCAATACTGCCCACCAAGGTCCCCTGCATGGCTTCCACCCACCCCAGCTCCACGGCCATCAGCAGCAACTTCAGCAGCCACCGCCCTAAAGATGACTAATGATACCACAGTGTCATCAGGAAAGCGTAACCGAAGCATTCTCAGTGTGCCAGAAATGCACTTCATTTCTGTTAGAAATCCTCCGAAGGTTCTGTTTGTTTACAGGGAAGGGGCAGGCAGGGACCTGGTGGGTCCGTGGCGGGTGAAGGCTGCTGCAGAGGCAGCGGGGAAGACAAGCTGTCTGAAAGCTGAGGTGTCACAAACGAGTGAAGAAAGTGGTGACCGTCACCAGATGTCAACCCAACACTGTCCACGGCTTCATGCTGGGGCAGCCTTGGCCGGGGCCTGGTGCGAGTGGATGTGACTCGAGGAGCAATCCTCAGAGGGTTATTTTTAAATACCTGACCATACGAGCTTCCTTGGAATAGGAAAAAAGGGGAGGCAAAACTAAACAGTCATTACATATATGTTTAAATATAACATTAAAAAAACCACATAATATTTAAACTGACTAGAAACATTCAGTTTCATTTTAATTTTAAAGTTGGCAATAGACCTAGACCAAAAAAAGGTTATATTCTGACTGAGATACAGCAGCCTGGAATTTCTAAAACCAGTCTTTAAAACAGTTTGGGGCGGGGGGAACTTGCTCAAAATCTCTCACTTAGAAAAGCAGCAATTTGGGTTTGAGTCCCTATTCAGCTACGTGCCGAAGTCACTCGGAGCTGGAAGGGACAGCTCAAGGAGCAAAGGCAACAGTGGCAGGTTCACAAAGGGAGTCGGTGGCTGCTCAGTTAACAGCAGCAACACCAACAAATACAGTCGGGAGGCTCGACCCTGAGTTTTCTCAGCACTGTTCTTCCTGCGAGAAGCATCTGTGCTAATGCCAAAAAGGCAATTCCAAGTCTTTATCTGCTTGTGTTTCAAAATATAGGCATAGACACATCTAGGTCTACGTAAATCATCTTGGAAGATGCGGTGTGATGCCCGGAGAACAGACGGTTATGAGCATCAAGCATTATCAAGACAAAAGGCTGAGGCCCAGAGCAAAACCACTTTATCTAATGGCACATTTTGGGAACACTGGTACCGTTTGAGTGCTGGGAATTTAACAGCTGTATTTTTCCAGCAGTACCTGTTAATATATTTAGAATCAAATTCCATAATGCTATCTAAAATTACAAAGCAAGCAACTGCTTGAAAACGTGTTCTCGGTGTAGAAGAACCATATTTTTGCTTATAGAGAAAAATATCTGTACATGAATTCAGCTCAAATCAACTCTCCCCTTCGGATTACTTGGGATTTTGGGGGCTGTCACTATCAATAATGTATGCACAAATTTGCATAGCTCTGCCATAGCGCTGGTTAATTATCCACTTGCTGAAGTTCTGAGGAAAATCATTTTTTGTCAAACAAAGTTGTCTTTTTAATAGAGTGTTTTGACAATGGAACAGCAAAATTTAAATATTAAAATTACATTATATGATCTCAATTTCTGACAGTAGTAGTCATTAAAAGAACAGCGCTTCTTCAAACATGTATGTTGCCCTTCACGGCTGCTGTAACTGCTCAGTCCCTCATCTTCTACTTTCTTTTATATTGTTAGAAGAAACTGATTTTTTTTTTGGTTTCAAGAAAGATACACTTGCCTGATGTCTCAGCACAGAAAACACAGAAGTACTAAGCCTTCTTTTGGGAAATAACCTCCTAGAAAAAACAACAAACCAAATTCAAACCAACTCACCCTTCCCCCAAACCCACCAACAGAAGAAAAACACCAGAAAGACTCAACTCCAAGTAGTGCTGGTTAATACTTACAGGTTTACTCATGCTAATGTTTGGATAGTCAATACATTTTAATTTACTAAGCGTAATCCAGCGATTTCTGGAACTGCAGAGCTTCCCTTCACACTACAGAGCACAAAAAATATCCTGCGCAATCTGTCCCAGACGGTTTCCTTTCGGCTACATACAATGTGTACGAGATGATCTGATAACTCACTGCTGGTTGCACACCAGAACTGCAGCTAATGAAGTTTTTGGTTTATTAGAGGGGGAAGGAACCTAAAAAAAAAGCCACTTTTTTTTTTTTTTTAACCAAATGTGTATAAATCTTTCCTACAGTGGCTTTTCTTAAGTTCATTTCAGTTCCAAAGCATCAATTTTCTTCCTGACCTTACAGGATTTCTCTCAAAGTACACAATGTTAAAATAAACTAAAAACAAAAATCCAAAAAAGAGCAGGAGCATTCACACCCCAAATACCACGTGTGTGCTAATCACCCACAGAGACAGCAGAAACCCCTCCATTACAGGCCCTTTCGAGTCCCAGTAAGCTCTGTACTCACTCATGTTTGCAGTACCCCTCTGGGTCCTATTCATGTCCCCAGACCGTCCATCGCAGGCTTCCCTCACCCCACAGACCTGACAAAAGCCTGAAGGCACTGGGCCGAGACCGATGGGGGAATGCAGTGAAACATTTAATAGTTACAAGAGAAGATCTGGAGTTCCGACTGTAAATTAGCTTTCTTCGGAGGTGTTTTATCCCTTGGTATTTATAACCAGTCGCAAGATAATAGTTAATTTGGCGAGAGTCCGACTGAGCGTCTGCAGGAGACTAAAGCCATTAAAACCATCTGCAGACACCAAGTGGAAATGAGTGATCTTAGGGCTACTTCTTTCCTCTACTACCTTTGTATCTTGAAGAGACACTGAGACACTGCTTCCTTTCCATCCATATAAAGCTTCTCAGCGTTCAACAGTTAAGTTATAAAACTATGAGAAGGAAAAGCACGAAAAGCCCCTCACAAAATCCCTTCGCACCATCAAAACCAGGTTTCATGTGACAATAAAGGTTATCATCTGATTCACTTTGTTTCCTTGTTAACGTACCCAAAAAACCCCAAACAAATAGAGCACAGGAAAGAAAATCCCGCTCTTAAGACCAAACCTATCTGGGCCGAGCACATCAGTCTCCTCACACAGATGAACTATAACACATTTAACCACACACGTGGCCTTTTCCAGCTGCGCTGCCATCTGTACTTCAGCAGTCACTAGATTCCATGTTCCGTCTGGCTTTCAGTGCCCATTGCACGACGGCACACACCATTTATTGCAGCATTCGACGCGTGCAGCGGTTCAGTGCTATTTTCATAAGAGAACTTTCAGATTAATCAGTAAGTTGACCTGTTTCACTTACAGCATCGTTTGCATTTAGGATCAGCATCATGCCTGCATCCAGAGCAAGCAACAGGCAGTACAGAAATGTAGGCAGGTATTAGGGAAACCCAGGCCCTTATTTTCCAAAGTACTCAGGAAATGCATTTATTTAAATATTCAAAGCACATCATCTCCTGACTCCAAGTACAGCTTCTCCTTGAGAAGACCGAATGCTCAGCACTTTTGCAGATCAGCCCAAGCCAAGCACAGGAGGAAGACGAGTATTTAGTGATGACCTCTTGCAGGCGAGCACCATGCTGGAGGTGGGTGGCAGAGCCCAGGGCAGCAGAATTCCATTCTTTACAGCGGTCTTGTCCAGGACACTATCTTCTGACTGGGGTCCCTGCCTTGTTCCACTCTCATCATCCATCTTCTGCCCCTAAGCCAGCCCTGCAATAACACCCGTGAAGAATGGGGCCATGGCACATGCCAAAGGAACCCGGGGTCTGGCACGAAGGTGGTGCGCAGTGGCAAAGCCGAAGCCTGTGGATGACGCATAGGCAGCCAGGGAACTGAGCTATGCCTGCACAAATATCCCCAGGTTTGGTATTCCTGACTTACAGGCCACAGCTTCTGCACCTTCAGTATGTTTTTAGTATTTTTGGTACGTCATTTACTGCACTTCAGGAACACAACAATAACAATCATCTCTGAGCGTGCTGACTGGCAGTGGATCTCTCCCAGTCCCAGAACAGATCTCCAGCACTCGGAGCTCACAGAGCAAGCAAAAATGAGCGAGACAGCCCTGGAGCACTAGCAGAAGTTTGGACACAAACGTAACGTGTAAATTACACAGCCCCAATTCAAGATGTCCGTGAACTAAAAATAATAAACTAATTCAAGTCTCACATGAAGAGCCAGACGTTTATCATGCTGGGGAACTGGGGATTTCACATGGTGATGTTTTCCACCTTCTCTCCTGGGTTCCCACGGAAAGAGACTGGTGCTGATCACGTCTGTAGCCAGCAAACACCTGATCGTTTCGCAGAGCACAGATTAGGAAAACAGACCTATCGTGATCCGACAATCTTACTGCAGGCAATAAAACAAAATTGATTTTTTAATTAATCTTTGAAGTAGTGCTTTACTTCATAAAAGGGCATCTGATCTTGATTAAAAATTGCTGTGAAATCCACCCCCGTATATGACCAGGTATTGTTCTGCTGTTGTTATCCACCCCATAAAAACCTGCACCTTTAGTTTTGAATTAAATTTATCTACCCTTTCTGCCCCTGGACCTGCTTACAGATTTGTTTGCTTAAACCGAGGGGCCTGCTATCACAGAACTGCTCATTGAGTAGGAAAACAGAGGCAGGCGAAGGTCACCTCTTCCAACTTCAGCCTGGTCTTTTCCAAGGGAAGCAGACCCAGGTTCTCAGCTCTTTCAGCTCTACTCTGATTCTTTAATCAGAAGATCTGTCTTAGAGCAGTTCCAATTTATGAACCCAACTTGTGGGTGTCAGCAAACAAAATAATTACCCTGGCTTAATACAGAAATGATACAACGTCCTGACTATTGCAATACATCTTTCCTCGGCTCTGTGCCTTCTGTTTACACAGCCACATTGCCTTGGTCCTTTGCACCAGGATTATTTGGGAACTCCTGGTTTCAGTCGATTATTCACCATCACCCTTCCACCAGCCACCTGTGCTAGTGTAGCTCTGGCTGTGGGACTCCACATTCGCCTGTATTTAAATGCACATTGTTAGCTTGGTACTGCTTGTCAAGTGATCCATACGGCTCCGTGCCTGTTGCTTGTTCTCTTCACTGTCCATCATCTCAAACTCTGGCATTTTTTGCAGACTTTGCTCATATGCAAAGCCCTATTTTGAGTCACAAATATCAAAAGGCATATGATCAAACAAGTCACTCTGTTTTCTGCTAAACCAGTTGCTCAATGATTCCCCGTATTCAATTAGCCCTTGTTAATGTAGCAGGTAAGTATCACACCGTGTTCACCTTGTTCTCATTTCTCAAAACTCTGTGCAACACTAACTCAAACAGCACAGGGCCATTCAAAGTTTACCCAGAATGAATGGCAGCCCTGGGTCTGACTATACCTTGAATCCTTGCAGCATCCAAATCCCCATCATTTGCTCTCTCTCAATATGTGGAGGTATGGAAGAAACATGGGCAAAAATGTGATAGCAAACGTAATTTGTTTTTAGACTAGAGTTGGGGAGCTCTTCTAGGGAGACAGAAGTCCTGATTCCTACTCTTTGTTCCCAGGTCTGTTTGTTTTATTCTGCAGCGGCTCTGGATTAAAAGAACAAAACAAACAGTATTTTTAAAAACACGTAAGGGAACATTGTACTGCCCTTGCACAGCTACTGCTGGCGAGAGGAAGAGCTGGACAGCAGCCTCTGCACTCAGTCACCTAAAGTTTTTCTGAGCTCTGGATCATATTGTATCTTAGCTTACTACATGAAAACTACTAATTGTTTCTCCAGATAAAAATCAGAGATGATCTTGTCAAATAAAGTGCATTGGTTAGCATTAATTATATTGCTGTGTTTTAATTCCTGGTTATCAAGTCCTTGGTCAGCCTTTTTGAGATTTTATCTCGGGTCAGAGCCAGGCTGTTAAATCCAGCATAAGCAACTCATCCTGCCTGAGACAATATTAAGCTTCTTCCAAGTACATCTACATTTTCTGCACGTGACAAGTTTGGGAGGGTGGAGAAATTAATAAAAAACCCAAACAGAACAGAACAGTAAAGCACAGGGAAATTTAACATTGTAAGTACAGAGACCTCTGCAGATAATCCCATGAAGTTACGGACAGAAGTTGGCAAACTAACCCTGTACACCCAACTGCTGCTGCTGCTTCACAGCCTGCTCAGCTGGTACAGGAGAGGCGCGTGCTCCAGCAGCAGCTCCTGGTATCAGCACAGAGTAGTTTGTTTGATGAAAAATACAACAGAAGTCCATTCTTCATTTTTTCTATTATTAATTGCTACGTTACAGTTTTCTCCTCAGGTTGCTTTGCGTTTTCACAAGTGTCTGATCCAGACTCGTGTCCATCTCCTCCCCACACACTTGATTTGTTACACACCATTCCCAAGCTGCCTCAATTCTCTTCATAGCATTGAAAGGTTTTAAACCATAGGTTTTTATTTGCAGAGTGTTGGTTTGTTGTTGGGGGATTTTTAAAGTAATTCTTTTTCAAATCATCTGGCTTTATCATCTGTGCATTTCACACTTCCTGCAGTGTAAAATACACAAATATTCACATATTTAGGTGAACTTAGCTTGCTTTAGAGATGTACCTCAAGCACAGACTTGCAGCACGTAATACGTAATTTTTCAGTTGCGTGTTCAACTTTTCTTTATTTCACACACTGGGATCCAGTGTCTTTCTGTCAGAGTAGGGAGCAAAACGTCTTCCGTAAGGAAGCTGCCACCTCTTTATTGAGAACGCCTAAAGTTGTGGTACTACCAGGGGGAGACTCAGCACATACTCCTCCGCTTGGGATCTCCCACTATAACCTCCTCTCTTCTCCCCTTCCTCATCTCTTGGAGGGTCAACTGTTCTCATCTGTAGCATGACTTTAGCAGGTCTTCATCCTACTCGGTCACAAACATTTAAAATAATTTCCTTGAGGGTTGTCTAAAAGATCCCAGATAACTAATGGCACCATTTCTGGCAGAGTCAGATGTCCTCAACACACTTCGGCCCGTTTCAGTTTCCCAGTCGTAAATCTGTGTGTGAGGTTGGGTTTTGTTGTTGTTGGTGGTGTTTTGAAGTTCTCATTGTTTTGTTTGTTTTTCAAAGATTTCCTTGTGGAAGCAAACATTCCTTAGAGTAGAACTTTTGGGTCAGACAATATTATCTATTTCTTGACATTTGTCATACAAAAATATTACCGAATTTGCAGTAGCGCTCTTCCTTAGCACACTGCCTTCCGATTTCCTTGCACCAAGAAGTGAACCTACAAGTTTCCTTTCAGCAAGGAACAGAAAATAATGAGACTGTGGATTCTTTTGTGTTAAAAAAACTGTTCACGATTCTACCACAGGGAAAAAACCCTAATCAGTGTTTGTAAACATACTTTTTTTTTCTTCTTTGCTATATATTTATAGCACAGATCAGATGTCCAGATACTAGAAACAACACTAAAAAGGTCCACAATGATTTCCCAAGAGATGCCTAAACTTGACCCTTGGCTCATTTCCATCTAGCTGGCTTTTGGGGCAGAAGGTTCACTTCCTTCACCACCATCTTAATTTTACTGGACTGGGAAGTGAACCAAATGGAAACAGGAAGATTCCAACCACAACACAAAGAAAGGAAAAAAAAACTCAAACCAGGCTTCTTCAAATGAGAAGCAGAAAGTGGCCAAACTGAGGCTCCTTCAGCGTAGTGCAGCAGAAGTTAATCCCAGCTGTACTCCAATTAGCGCAGACACAGAACTGCCGCCTGCATTCCAGCACGCAGGGCACGAGAACTCCAGCGCTTGGCTCAAATTAAAGGCCAGCAGTGCTAAAGCCCTCCAAAATAATTCTACTTTGTGTTCGAAGATACATTAAATCCCTAAATCATGTCAACATTCTCTGTGGAACGTGGTCATAATTCCTTAAAAACGTGGCTGGTTTCGTTTGCTGATGGCATCAGTTTGGAATAAAAGCACTGTGGCTTGGAACGGCCGGCACCCCGCGTCCCTGCTCACCGGCTCCAGCGTGTCCCACCCACCCTGCTCTGCTCCATCAGTAGTTCTCATGTGCATAAAGATCTGCCATGCATAAAAAGGGCATTATTAAATTAGTATCATAATCTGTCTTTGATCCACAGAACTTAAAAAAAAAAACCCAAGCCACAAAAACCAACTAACATTACTTTCCTTATTAACAAAGTGAAGAAAAGAGCAAAGCAGTCCACAGAGATACAAACAACAGGAGCCACACCGGTCTGTCATTAATTAAGCAGAGAGGAGAAATGGGGAGGGGAAGCAGCTACGCTCTCAATGTAGAAAAAGGCTAATTTCAAAAAGATGTTTTATTAGAGCAGTTCCAAGACACTTTATACAATTCAATTTTATTTAAAGAAACAGCAAAATTATAACTAAAAGCAATAAACATCGGTTTATCACTTTTGCATTTCTGACTGACAAAAGAAATGGTTTAAATTAAAACCCTTCCAAGGCAGTGACAAGGTTAGGAACAGATATCTGATAGTTCTGAGATTTGCCAAGAAGGCTCCATCCCCTCACACGAGAAATGAGTTTCTGAATTAACAGAAAAGGAAACTCATTTGCAGGCAAAGAAAATTCCACTTCTTCCCGATTATCTAAACAAACAGATAACATTACAAATACGAAGCAGTAGTCTTATGGGAAAAAGAAAACAAACTCCTCATTAAAAAAGCCCTTTGCTAAGCACTTCTCTGCACACGGGGCGCGCGAGCAGCCTACCGCTGCCGCTGCGCAGCCCCGAGGGACAGGCACACGATGATCTTCATGTACAGGGAAGAGTGATAAGATATAAATCAATTATCTAATTGGTGTCAAGAGGCAAAGAAAAATCTTATACGCGTTCCAAAAACAGAGAAAATCAAGACATCAAGTCACTCTGCAAAAGAATGGCGATAAGAAGGATTTAGATTAGCCCAGCTCCACGTACCATCCCCGACTGCGATGACAGGCTGATGCTTCCCAGGAAGCTGAAGCATCCTTCCCCTACAATTGCACCTAAATATTTTTTCCACTCTAGTATACGGGAAGAAAACCTCTCTGATCTAACACCTCAACACAAGTTACTTGAAAAGTCTTCTTAGCAAAAAAAATAAAGCCATTTCTATGGGCGTATTACACCCAAATAAGAGGTTTCAATCATCCTATAGAATGATCTTTAAAGTCTGGAAAATAACATGAACAAATAAACAAATTTGCCAGCCTGTTCTGAGTCAGCTTCAGTGCATCATCTCAGACAAAGATTTGACTTTACTAATGACAATGAATACACCTTCGGAATCTAATGCAAAATTAATTTACCAGCTAATTCGCCACGCAGGCAAGGTGCCGGTGGCCAGCCCCCCCGCGGTCCCGCTGTGCGGCATTACAGCCACAGCACCACATGTTCGCTGTAGGATAGTCTGGCTCGTTATGGAGGGACAATCTACGCTCTACAGCTGCCACAAATAGAGGGGAATACAAGCTCCAGGGTAAACTGAGCTTCAGCTGACCAACAGCAACTCGCACTGCACCCATGCAAGTTCCCTTGCTCTAAGTCCCTAAGCTAGACTTCAATTCTGCCCGAGATGAAAGGGCAGCTCATTACTCCTTCTACCTTTCAGCAACATGCAAGTGAGTAGCTCTGGAGAGGGGCAGAGTAGGTGCCATGCAGGCAAAAATCTCTATTTTCCTTTTACTACTGCTTCAGGTACAGAAGTCCCAGAACAGAAGGATGTGGAGCATCCACGGTCTATAGACCACTTCAGAGATGATTACGAGAAGGATTTATTAATTTAGCATTTCTATTTTTAGAAAGGCGAGATAGAACAATTCCATACTGCTTTCTGCACCAGGACTCCTCCAGCGCCTCAAAGTTGAGCAGTTTTATTTCAGGTTATCACAGAACTGGGAAATCTTGAGCCCAAAACTTTGAGCAGATTAAAATTCTGTGGGTTTTCTACAGTTGTCTTGCTGGAAACTGTCCTTACACTCATACCCCTGTGAAGATGTTAAGCATGTGCCAAGTCTCCTATTTTAGGCTCATCTTCCATCCACCTCCCTTATAAGGGCAAAGTTTTCCAAGTTTGAATCAATCCAAAGCACTGATTATATATTAAAAGCATCATGCCACAACCCTAATTAAATTAAGCAATTATCCAATTATTTCCCCCTAACTTTTGCAAAATAATGTAATTATTTAATAAAAAAAATAAATTAAAGGGAAGATCCCAGTTTCAGCCTCGCTCAACCAGCACTACTGCCTTCCAGAGTCTGAACCCAGGACGAGATGCAATGACCGCACGACACAGAGCTTCACAAACACAGACTTCAGTAGATTGGGGATTTTTCCCCTCATCCAACAAGTAGTCCACATATACTAGATTTTATAGAAGGAGAATTTTCAATGGACTGTGGAAAAATTATGTCCTGATAGTCCTAAACTACATTTTAGAGACAGTACATACAGCAATTTTCCTTCAAATTTGCTTCATCATTGCCCACAGTAAATGGCAACGACATGGCAGTGTTCTAGCCCCAAACCAGTACTTCTACAGACTGCCCTTCTCTTAGGTGAGGTAAGGCAAGATACCAGTTGCACACATGCAGCTCCTCATGAATGATGTAACCAGCAGCAGAATTCCAGTCTTATCAGAGACTTGAATGCCTTCCTGAAGACAATGTACTCAGTTTTTCTCACTGCTGAATCTCTCTTGCCTTGGCAAGTCATGAAACTCTGGCTCCAATCTCATGATTGCCTAGATGGGATTATATTTGATAGTAGCCAGAGTTTCTAACGTTGGCTATAACTCCAGGATTCTTATTCATGAAGCAGAAAACCAAAACAAAGTAACATATAATGCAAAAAAAAGTGGAAAATAAAACCTTTAAAAGGCACTGCATTCACCACTTGGTTATTTCTGTGCAATTTTAGCATCACTGCAGAAAAGCAGAGGTGCCAGACATGCGTATCTCGGGCAACTTGCAGGAGGCAGCATTTTGTAACTCGGTTATCACCTGAAGCCTGGCAGAGGTTAGTATTTTGGGTTGGTTTCTTTTCTAATCTATTGGTCTACAAAGTAAAACACAAACCAATACACCACCCCAACCCCCCAGAAAAATCAAACTGCAGACAAGTTCCTAAACCAGTGACCATTCTCCATCCCTGTCTGCTGCTGACACAGGCCACCCTTAGAGCCACCTCCTCTTCACCAGACGGAAACTGGGGTTGTAGCTAAAACATGCTTTAGTCAACGGAAAACAAAAAAAAGAGTTCTGCTGCATTTTTAATTTGGCTGTGTCTTTATGGCTGAGCTTTGCTTACAACTTTCACAAGCCAATTGCTTAAAGCAGATGAGAAACCAACCCAGTATCCAATAGAAGGCAAAAAACTGTTTTTAAGGCAACAGAAAAAAGAAAGCGTTACTCTAGTGAATCACAACCATGTTAGCGAGCGCTTTCTGAGGATCATATCAAAGATAGCTAAAAGAATCAAAACCTAAATAAGCAAACACAGGCAGAGTAGAAGGACAGGCACCTTGCCATTCTGCACAACAACAGGGAACATTCATTTTCCAATCTACTTCCAAAAAATCCAACTGTGATATTCTGACTCACTTTTCCAGTTCTTATTTGTGATGAATTCACCCTTTCAACATTTGCAGCCTTCTTGCCAAATAACAAGACTGCTTAACTATTTAATCTACTGCTTTTATATGGAAAGTGCCGCTATGTATTTCTTAGAAGTTCCAGCTCAGATACTGGGGGTTTCACTCCTTCCTCAGGTGAATGTAACTAGGAGAGCTATGAACCCTGGGTCTGCATTATTCTGCAGGATGACAGCACTGTGGGTAGAGATACCAAAGGAATTCCAGATTCCTTCTCATATTAAAAGTTTATTTGAAAGGTTATTTTAGAACAAATATGTAATTTCTCAAACCTCACTGCTGTCTGGTAAACCTGCAGAAAATGGTGAAGTTTTGCCAGGTATCTCAAAAGCAGCCCCCAAGCCCGCATTTCTGGTCTATTCTCAGTTCTTTGCAGGACGACTCCCTGTCTCCCGGCAGGCCAGAGAGGACAGGCACCTTACAAGGGGATGCTGCTGCTCAGCAGCTAGTCCTGAGCACAAACATTCTCTTTATATTTCAGACTTCACAAGAACTAAAAGCACCAGGCTTTCTCCAGAAGTTAATCCTGCTAAAACTAGATGACTTTTCTTCTGAAAAAAATGAGGAATGTACAAGAGGCATCCTTCAGAATTGACTGTACACACACTAACAATGACAACCTGCCCAGGCACGCTTGAAAACCTACAGGTTTAAACCTACAGGTTTTGCTCTTTCCGTTTACATTTTTCCACCAAAGTCATGGCTTGGAACATGGAAGGGCACGGCAGCTACACAGAAATCAAGGTGGGGAGGCAGGAGTTAAATGACAACGTCTGTCTTGTGAACAAGTATTGTGTCCTGGGTCAGGCAAAATCCATTTCTGCAGAACTGGGCTATCCACATCATTGTGATTGTGGTTTGGGAGCTGGTCCTTAACTCAGCTAGATAGGACATAATAAAGCAAATAAGAGTTTCCAGGAGATGCAACGCTTGGCAGAGAGACCAGAGGTGAAGTAGGAGACTAAGGTACGCTCTCAGCCCAAGCAGCAGCCCAAGAGATACCTCGGCAGGGGCTGCATTTCCACAACTTTTTATTTGGACGGAGAACAAATAACCCCAGGACCTTCCATAAACACCCAGCCTACCACTCAGGGATCTGATTTAGGCAGACATGTCAACATCACCTCAGTAAAATCATTTTGCTTTTCAATAAACACAGTAAAAATGATGTTTTAAAGAAACAGAAGGATTTTTCAGTTAAATTAATTGCAAATCCAGAAATCTTTCTCTAGTCTCCAATGCCAATTCTGCCCCACCCGCACTTCACTGAAAACTTAGAAAAACAAGCCAAATGGGCAAGAAAGTCTCGCAGCCTCCTGTCGCTCACAGTAAGAACACTTGAGCTTGGCATACATTAACTGCACTTCATGGCAAACATTCTATTATGTAAACATTTATGAATAATTCCTTTGTATTTGAATTAAATATTCAGATGGGAATACAAGCCTGCATACCACAAAGGTTGTTTTAATTAGCGTAATGAAATTAACTCCTGTTAAATGTCATCCCATTTAACCAAGCAGAACCTGTGAATCCAACAAATTTTGAATAAAAACGCCATCAGACAGTACTGGTGACGGAAGCCAGACACCCATACCAAGCACCCTGAGAAATACAGAGAAGTCGTAACATAAAAAGATAGTTTTAGTTGTAGAAGCAGCATTTTGGCATGGGCGGAAGTGAATTAGCATTACAGCGAGCGAGTAAATTCATCTGAAAAGCAAAAACAACAGACAGACAACTATTATTAGCAGTGTTACATACCAGGTTGTTCCAGCAAGACCTTGCCATTTAGGACATAATATTTTCATACTCCAGCCACACAGATCCCAGAGGCTCAACCCACATTTCCTGCTTTCTACAACAAAGAGTGTCATTAGCTACCAGCATCATCAGGAATGTAGCACTACAGTAACCAGACTTACAGAAACCTTTCATCTAGTTTGAGAAAAACAAAAGTATGGTGAGACTGGTATGACAAGTTCATCAACTTCTGAAGCTATGAACCATCAGCTTCAAACAAGACAGCTCAACTAGTAAGCACACGGTCTCGCACGTACAGAACCTGTGCTGAATCTGAGTGTTAAACGGTCAGTTTAGTCTGCTCAGTCCGATTCTTGACTTCAGTTTAGTCTGCTTATTACAATTCCCTACTTCCCTTTGTTTTTATTTGATTCATATATCAAGCAATGCATAATTTTATAAGATATAGCTGCTAAACCAAAGTCTCAAAGGAGGTTTACCTTACAACACAACTGTACTGTTGGATTCTTCGGAGCCGGTATTCAAAGTTGATTTTACTAATACACTGCTGCTCAAAAAGATCTGTTCTATTGGGTTGGGGTTATGACTTTTCTAGGTCTTATCTTTTTCTCCAAGTTGTGTTCAACTGTTATTTTAATTAAAATGCTCTTCTATGCTTAGATGCAGTGGAGTCTTTTAACTCCTGGCAATCTTATGAATTAATTCCTTACATTCCTGTATGTAATTTTGCTATGCCACAGCCAGTCTAGCTGCAGTGGGAGCCAAGGCCTTTTGGTATTGGTATACAGACCCTCTGACTCTGACTCTTACTGTTACATCCTTTGCCGTCCTAGTATGTTCTACTAAAACAGTATTATTGCTTTTATTTTTTTTACTTTAACTTGCCCTTCCATTGACTTTTTTATAAGGCACATACCTAGATGCGGAACATATCGACATAAAGTTGCTTAAGCTGTTCATGTAAAACAAACCACACAGTATTTAAAAAAAAGTGTGGAAAGAAAGCCCCCAACATGCAGCTGCTGGAGAATATCGTTCCTGCTTCACCTGCCTGGACACAACATCAGCTGGGAGACTCGGGAAACATCTTCCAGCCACCCCAGCGCCAGCTCGCCTGGAACAAACCTCTGCTCCCAGCTCTGCTCAGACAACTCCTCACGCTTCCCCTGACGTACCCAGGCTGGCTGTGGCACTGCCACCCATTTCTGGACAACACGTGTGCACTGGGCGTCTGGAGATCACAAGTTTAAGATTAGAGATATTTGTCCTGTTGCAGTTATCTGTAATTTGCTCACATAAATGTTGATTATATTGGCTAGGCTGGTGGAATAAAACCACTCGCTATTCCCCCGCGTGACTGCGGAGCCCTGCGTGCTGCTCAGCCAAAAAAAGCCAGAACAGCAGTACCGCTGGCAAAGAACTCCATCTGCCTTACCTGCAGGTCCTTCTGTGTTTTGTTTCCCAGTGGCGATGATATGAATGGCTGCACCAGTAAAACCTGCAGCCTTCAGGAATAATACCTTCTGAAAAGCTTTTGTTTGGGTAGTTACCATCAAGTACAAACACTTGTATCTCTTCTTATTTAGCTTACCAGAAATATAAAGGAGAAAAAAAAAAAAAAAAAAAAACCCACGCAAAAACCAACCTGCAAGATGATTTATCTTAAGCATCCCTTTCAGAAATCCTTATTATCTTTTAATATATGTATTTTTTTAAAAATTAATCCTGGAAAGTTTTCAGCAGCACTCTTCTCATCACACTGCTTTCCAATAACTGTTTGATTCATAGATCTCTGAACAGCACCTCCAGAAGTCAAGCTACAATTACATGCTGAAGGTGCTTGCTAGATAAGATTAAGATGGTTCCAGTCGTATCCTGATTAAATCTACACACACTAAACTAATTAACTTCCATTACGAAGTTCTCAAATGTATTGGCCTTTTACAGTTTTAATAAACTTTTTGGTGTTCAGCACGGATACCAAGGGGAGCAACCCTTTCAGAAGTGCAATGTGCCTGCTGGTTCCAAACCGTGACCCAACTGGCAAGTGTCCCTCAAGGATGAAAAAGGGAGAACCTCATCCCAGGTATGTGAAGTTTAATGAAAACCAGGAGAGGTCCACTCAGACATCCTTCCCAATTTTTTTTAAGCAAATATTTCAGTTGTTCTCAAAGATCCTATTTAGAGTTAAAGCCTCAACGTTCTGTGAGCTGCACAAACACAAGGTGACAGCCTCTGCCTTGCAATGTCTCCTAGGAAAGATAATGGCACCCTGCAAGGGTTTCCTATTCTTCTCAAGGCTGCTGTTTGAGGGGCTGTAAGAAGCTGGTTAGGATTTCTGTAGATTTGGAAAATACTGCAGTCTTCTAGTACACATCATAATAATTCCTTATAATTCCTTGTCCAACAGTTAAGTCCGTAACACAGGCACTAGAATGAATACACCTAGCTACTAACAAAGGCACTGTGCCTAAAGCCTTCAGAAACCATGACAGACGAACTCTTGTCGTTTCAAGACTTGCTTTTAAAAGAATGAAGTTTCTAGTAACTTCAGGACAGTTGTTTGCTAAAGTTGAATGTGGCCCAGTGTGAGTCAGGCCCCCGAGGTGAACATGCCAGGCATACCCAAAGCCATCAGATCACAGTATCTTCTCAAAACAGTCTCAGTGTCAAACAGCAACAATGAAAAAAAATAAATAAAACAAAGGCCTACTGCGGTCAGTGGGACATTTCCAATAACACTGCTAGGTACTTTCTAATGAGACTTGTTAGTGACTCATACTTCAGCTGCCCAACTCCCTCCATCGTAACAGTCTTGAAACTTTCTCAAGCAGAAGTGCCTACACCGCAGTGGTTCACACTATACCTTTGATACTCAGCAGAGGAAATCCCCATGGGCTATATAACTGTTCTCATTTTGTCCCATGAAATTCCATTCACTTTTGGATCATGTATAAGCTGTTAAAGTCCAAATTTTTCTCCTCCCTTGCATTCCTGCAACATTTTTGGCAGCAGACCATAGTCATAACCAGCAGTTATAAAGCTGGGCTCGCTATACCACCAAAGCAGCAATGGAATTGCCAGAATCACTTTAACTGGTCGGCAGGAAACTCCTTCCCACTGCATCCTCTCAATCTACATTGCAAAAGACACCATGCAGATCAGAAGATCCCTTACCTCCAAGCATGACACAGTGATCCTCTAAAACCAGACAGCAGCTGATATTCCACAAGGTGGTAACAAAGAGAATCACTTCTTTAAGCCGTGGACAAGGGAAAAGACTGAGTAACCAGGCAAGTACAAAGTTTTTCTTGCCCATCCAAACAACTTAAAACTGAAGTGGAACTATCCATCCTACCTAAGAGCAATGGCAGTTTTGTAGTTCAGTCAAATACTAAGACATAAGTGCTGTAGTTAAAAGTTACAACCTTATTGTTTCCCCACTAACTAAACCCAGAAATGTTCTAGAGAACATCATTTAGGTTACACACTCAAGATTTTGAAGCATGGGAAATTGCAGCTGGACAGTCATCAGCGCTGCTTTGGATATTCTACAGTGCCATGCAAATGCATGATGACTGAGGTTTTTTCTTATGTAATACTATTCTTCCATTAGCTTTATCTTCTTTCCTGTGAAGAAAAACAATATACCAATGTCCAAAAAAAGACAAATGAGTACAGAGATCGCATGGAGGTACCCCTGTCATCCTACACCCATCCCCATACTGGGGAAATTTACACTGGAATCATTGTGACACTATCACAGAATGGCCAAGGTTGGGAGAGACTTCTAGAGATCAACTAGTTCAATCCCCTGCTCAAAGCAGGGCCAGCCAGAGTGGGCTGCACAAGATCATGTCCACGTGGGTCTCAAATATCTCCACAGATGGGGACTCCGCAATTTCTCTGGGCAACCTCTCAAGGCAATAACCAAAGTCTGTGTCATTTTTCATTTATGTGATAAGCCCATCCAAACACTACATCTGGGCATTCCTGCCATGCTGCACTTTGGAACATGAAAGATTCATCCAACTTTGGGATGATGCATGCCTCAAAGCCACTTGAAAGAAAGGGGCTCCCCTGAACACAGTCACAAGACTCTCCAAGCAAAACTTCCTCTCAATTCTATTTATATTCACATGCTCTATTTACAGGCTAGAGCTGAGTGCCTCTGTATGGTTGGATTGAAATGTTCAAAGCAGTGTTTATATCTTTTAAAGAAAAGCTGATAACTGCTATCTGCCCTCCTATGCAATTCTAGGAGGAAGACAGAGACCTGCAGTTCATAGTGTGCACATTCATGAGAATAGGTGAACAAGACTCGAGGAGCTCGATAGCTCACTCGTGGAATATCAAAGAACACTGAGATCTTCCCATATGATATCCATGATGTCTCAACAAGAATTTCTAGAAAGCTTGAGAAGTCCTGGCAAGAGCAATCAGAGACAGCCTCAGCAAAACAAGATGCTGGAATCTTCCTGGACCTTTCACTGGTAACTGGTTTTGCTTTGGATGGAACAGACCAAGATGCCACGGAGAAAGGCTGATCATTTTGCAAGGCAAACAAATTTAGCCCCATGTACTATCAGCACTCCTTATGCAATAGGAGAGGAAAGTGGGAAGACTTCTCAAAGTAAAGAATCTTTAACAGGGAGATTTCCTGAGTGAAGGAAGAAATCTGCTAACTGGAAAAAGCAGCACTTTTTCATTATTTTGGAGACTTGAGATACAGGGAGAATAAAGTCCCTTGGTGGAAGATTTCAGACCTGCATCAGACAACAAGCAGTCTCGGTAGAAGAAAACAACACCTTTACCAAGAAGCACCAGTAAGTATGTCAACATTAATACTGCAGAAACAGTCATACCTTGATTCACTCAGAGGTGAAGGATGCAGTGCTGACTCCAAGGTATGCAACCCTCCAGCTGTAACAACCCCACAGAACTGATGTAATTTTGACACGGGAGGTGTGCCTGCTTCAAAACCCCCCGTGAAATCTCTTATCCCCCTGGTTAGCCAGCTTTGGGAAAGCAAACAATGCTGGGCCACACCTGGGAATCTTTGATCTCTCCTGCTTCAAGGAGAGGGAGTAACCGCCGGCCCAGACAGATGGATGACGTGGGTCAGAGCATTTCTTCATGGCATGAAGTTTCTTTCAATCAAAAGATCTCCCGTCTCCTGGAGCTGGCTCTTGCAGCCACAACGTGTGACAGACAACTTCAAGGCAGGAATCTGCTACCGAGACAGCATCTCAGAGTCACACCAGCTCTTCATGAGCTTTTCCTCAAGAATCATTTTAGATGGGTATCACAGGCGTCTCAGAAAGCCTCGCAGACTTCCCACAAAGTCTCCATTGAGCGTTTAGAAAAGGAGAAGTGGAATGCTAGAAAACAGGCCCTCCAAACTACTGTCACTCAGCAAGAGGCCTTTCAAAGACCAAATACTTGGTTTTAACTACCCTGCTTCCTTAGGACTGCCCCAAGGCCACCAGTGAGACCAGACGTGCTCTCTCTGCTGAGAATGAGATACAAGAACAAAGTGCAGTCAGAGACCACCCTCCAGCACGCAGAACCTCGAGCTTCTTGGCAGCCTGTACAGCCTGGGCAGCTCACAAGAGGTCGCCTTTAAAAGCCAAAGCCAAAAGACACCAGATTCAAGAGGTCTGCTAATGCCACAGAACAGCACCTACAGTTAGGCTGGAAAACCCCTCCGGTTCATTGCTGCTATTTTCAAATATTTACAGTCTTCTCAGTCAAATATGTGTGAGAAACTAGCAAAGAAAACATGAAAGCTTTCCATATAAAAGAAATTCAGAATTCTTTCAACCTCTTTTCAGCCTGAACATGAGAATAAATTCAACCGTATTAACTTTTTTCAGTTACCGTTTGCAATTGTACTTCAATAATATCCAAGCTGATATGTCCATAATACTCAGTTACGAACTCTGGGCTTGCTCACATTTCATAAAGACGGAATCAAGGAAAAATATTCAGCAAGCTTAATTTCCATCTTAGAAGACACCCCTATTTAACAAAGTGTATGTTACTCAATTAAGTGTCGTACACATGTTTCCTGAAAAGAAGTATGTATTTAATCGCAGTTCTGAAAATCAGGGCCCATGAAAAGTCCGTATGTGGAAATGTATTTATTGTCATTTTTAAATGATTCCACATGTACAGTTACTCAAGTGTAAAAACCTACATTTTCCAATACAGCAGATCAAACATGAAAAAGCTGGAAAAATGCAGTAATAGTGGAAAATTTATCTAAGAAGAAAATCATGACAATCACTGTTACGACTTTTACAGCACTAACTCCACTAAAACGCATGTTCATGCTATGGCCAAAAAGTTATACCATACACTTACAAAAAAATAATTTAAAAAATTAAAAAGCAGCAGTTTCCAAACAGTGGTCCAAAAGGGCATGATCAGCACATGGTCCTACTTAGAGTATTTTCCTGGTAAGTCTCTATTAGGAAAGCTCACAGTGGCCTTCCACATATTGAAGGAGCAGAGCAGTTCTACTGCTATAAAAATGCTGAAAAACCCTGGCTCAGTTTGGATTTAAAAAAAAAAATATATATATATATTTTTACAAAGTCAATGAGTTAACCTTTCCTTTCATACCTATTCAATACCCACTAGAGGTTCTATAGAAACAGTACTTAAGTCAAAACTAGTAATTATTTAATAGTGTTTTCAAACACAACCAAGCTGTTTTGGTGAACTGGTATCTTTGGAGCTACGTGCCTTATTTATAGTCTGAAAGGCAGAGGCTGCTCATACTAATCAATTATATAACCCTTTTTTACATCTGAAAAGCAAATATTATTCTCAGGGTTTTTCAAGACCTGAAGGCCCTCTCATTAATTAGCTTTCTAAATCAAGTAAAAGCTGGTTTTGTGAACATCATTCAGACAATATTTTGCTTAAATACTTTCTTTCATTCTATTCAGTGTTTAAATTGATAGTTTCAATGACTCACCGGAGTTCCACGGTAGAATTTACTATCCTTGGCAAAGCAGAGGCATCACTTTATCCCTTAAGTCTCCCTTAAACTCTACACTGAAGTGAGAATGGGAAGCAAGAGGTTTATCAGAGATGGACTGTCTTTCCTTGCCCTGAAGTCAAACATGACACGAGCACAGGAACCAAGCTGCAGTTATTGCTCAGCTTGAGCCAAGCACAGGGGCAATTTCTGCCCACAGCAGAAATCGAGGAAACACCTAAATCTGTAGGGGAACGTGTAGTTTTGCGCTAAGCTGGCACACCAGGCTTCCAGGTAGACACAGCACTCATCTGAGTGTGGCACGGATCCACATGCACTCTAGAGAGTGTAGTAGACCACAATGTTACGCATGGCTGGTAAATAAACCCATGTTAACAAGCCCATCTTCAGAAGGAGTAAACCAGAAATACCCAAAATACAACACGCCCCGCTGGTATTTCGCACTCCAGACCTGCCAATGGCTACAGCCAACTCAGCCACACGAAAGGAAGCTCCTCACAAAGATGCTGGCAGAGCTGTGAGGAGAGAAGAGAATGTTCATACGGTCTCACCCACCTCCAGATGGACTTGAGGGATTTCAAATTGGTAACAGTTTCACTATTATTATTGCTCTTAAACTTACTATGGCCTCATAAAAACTATATCCTGGAAATCATCTATTGCTCCAGAATTGAGCTTCTAGTCTTCCCGATACGCACTAAATTTACTTTTGACTTTGTCCACCCAATAAAAAGCCAACACACTTTGCCAAGCCACACACATAAGGCTGGCGATAAGCAGGTGCTTATGTTCCAGACCATATTTTGTACCAAACAGTCAGATTTACATTGTATTGTTAAGTGATTTTTCTTCCTAACTCTCTTGTATTTCAAGCTGTTTATAACTTCATTGGCATTTATGTAGTTGTGCTACATATCAAATGCTGCTGCTGACAACCACCCTGTACAGCCAACATGAACTACAGAGGCAAAACCTTGGCACACGTGCACAGTCTACCCCGAAACAAAACCACCAAGTAAGAATAAAACACTCTTTTCTTTTTTTCCCCTAACAAGTTTCATAAAGTGTTTATTTAAGGTTAAATGATTATTTTCTTCCTGTAATAGCAACTTTTCCAAAGTTGGTTAAAATGTTTGCTGTTATAATCTCTACAGGTTGCTAAACACTTTGAGGGTACAAAGTCACAAGCTGTGTGCTCTCCGCCGCTGCCAACACAGCCTCTGCAGGCAACACACACACCCTGCAAACAC